>OZ038450.1:9745912-9869912 GCA_964036195.1 Sphaerolaimus hirsutus | reverse complement strand
ATTGCTGGGTTCCGCCCCTCTCTCTCCTACCTCTGCCAAGCTAGCTGAGGGAGATCAGCCTTACCCTGACACATTCATTACTCAACGCAATCAAAACATCAATATCAATACATTGATAAGTTTATCGATCTGTTATTTGCACCATGCATTCGCGTATCATCTCATCTATCCCCCTTCTGTGGGCATGGCATAGTTTAGCTCTGAGGGGATTTATTCTCCAATCACACGGTATAGAACATCTGATTTTCTCTAAATTTTCACGTTCCTTTATATTAGCGGGGTTCCTTTATATTCCAAATTAAAAATGGGGGCGGAATCCAAAAACGTTCGAACTGCCCTCGATTACAATTCCGCACATGAAACGTTTGAACACTTTGCACGATGGCGGAATTGTGCATGGGCGGGATTATTTCAGACAGGTAGGAAAGTGCACAATGTCTGAACCACCCTTGGAATTCTGCCTTGGCGGAACTCAAAAACGTCCGAACCGCCCTTGACAATTTTGAGTGTCAGTGCGAGTGCGCCATCTAGGCAAGAAAACATTCGGACACTTTCTAGAGGGTGGAATTCAGTTTCGGTTTTCACAAATATGCCACATGATGAACTTCAATATCTTTTAAACAAGTGGATATTACAAAAAATTTCTCTATTCATTTTTGAAGACAAAGCCTAGATCTACCTATAAAATTTTTTTCACAAATATGTTTGGTATAATAAATAAGGTGTGTTTCCCATAACAACCTTCTCTAAAGGGCGTATCTCTTAAGTCAAGGGTGGAATTGAAAGTGTCCCAATGTTTTTGAAACGTTTTGTTATGATATGCAAATGGACAAAAACTGTGTGAATTCATCCGGATTCGTGTGAACTTCATCCGAATGTCCCAAAAATGCCACATTTTTCCTCAATAAAAATGTTCAAACCGCCCTTGGAGTTCTGCCTTGGCGGAACTCAAAAACGTTCGAACCGCCCTTGAGAATTTTGAGTGTGCGGTGCGCCAATGTTTTTCTATCGTAGTGATGATCCGAAATACAAATTTTCTTCCTCGCTTTCTGACATCAATTATCATAAACACTATTCCTTTTCCACACAGATTCGACATGCATTATGTGATCGCTGTTGTCCGTAACGTCTACAATAATTTTTGGCATGCAGCCAAGTCTTTATTGCACTCAATTCGTTCACACTGAGGAAAGATTACGCTTATCGCCGGAGAAACGACCCAAAAGTTTTGATGAATTTGGTGAGTTGCTGTAAATTGTGTTCGTTGTTCGACTGCCGGAGATTGTAAATATGAGATACATTTTATTGGTTCGATTGATTCGGGCAGCCAGGTTTTAAGGGATAAATACAGGGTGCGGCAATTTAGACGGACCCCATAAAGTTTTTAATAACTTGTCACTGGGTAGTCGGATTAACGTCAAATTTTAGGTCAACATTAACAGCTAAATAGGAAACGATCCCTGAAAAAATGGCTGCGATAGCTCCACTCGTTATCAAGTCATTCATGGAAACGTGTAAATGTCACTTTTCCACCACCTAGCTTTACGACCAATCACGCAAGCGCCCGCCGATTTCCTTATGGGCATAGCGGATTGGGGCGGGCGTGCACGCATTTAGGCATACAGCTGCGAAGAGAAAATCAGAAAAAAACTCACAAAAACAATCCGATCCCGATCTCGGTCCGGAGAAGTCAATCCCGTTTGAACGATATCACGAGGTGGTGGAAAAGTGACAATTACGCGTTCGCATGAATAACTTGTGAACGAATGGAGTTATCACAGCCATATTTTCAGGGATCCTTTCCTATTCAGTTGTCAATGTTGACCTAAAATTTGACGTTAATCCGATTACCCAGTGACAAGTTATTCAAAACTTTATGGGGTCCGTCTAAATTGCTAAATATAAAAAGCTCCAGTGAGAGTTTACAATTTGGGTGTTTACAGGAATCTTGTAGATTTGTAAGACCTCTGCGGGTGTTAAGATAGATAGTAAATTGCTCCAAAAGTAAAATTTGGCAAAAACTTATGAAAATCAGCGATTTTGTGTGAAAATTGAGGCAAAACTACATAAAAATTGCCTCATATCTGATCGATGGAATTTGTACGTCATTTGGCCAAATTTTGTCACTTGGCAGGGTTCAGGCGGGCAAATTGTCAATTATCGTGGTGTTGAATTCCAATCACACCACAATTAGCAAATGTTTGATATCGTCGCAAATAATGCCAAATCAACACTTTTACATCTCAGGTCAGGAGTATTTCATGATAGACCCAAATCGGCGCCGGACGTCCAGCTCGGGGTTCGCCGACATCGTCCTGTTCAATTTGGCCAGCGCTGCGATCCAAGATTCACCTCGCTTAAAACAATATTTGGTTCAATGCAGGGGTCTCCTAGGGGGGGGGGGGGGCTGGGGGGGGGGGCTGCCCCCCCCCAAATCGGCCAGCTATCTATCTATCCCGGAGGCCGCTCAGCTATCTATCTATTCCGAGGCAAAATTTTTGGCTACTACCCCCAAAGACCCCCCCCCCCCAAATCGCTCAGCTATCTATCTATCTGGATTCTGGAGTCGTTTTTGAGAAATTTTGCCCCAATTTTCGCTCAAAATCACGCATTTTCGCACCTTTTTATAGTTTTTCACCTTCAAAATCGTGCTTCCTGGCTATATACATCGTTATATACCTATTTTTTAGCCATTTTATACCTACTTTTGGCTACTTTTAACTGATTATTACCGATTTTTTCCCCTTTCTGCCTTTTTAACCTTGAAAAAGCCCATATATTGTGCCCCCGCCAGCCCCCCCCCAAGCCCCCCCCCAGCCCCCCCCAGAAAAATTTTTCAGCTATCTATCCCTCCGGAGGAGCGATTTGCTATCTATCCAGCCCCCGCGAGGGCCAAAATCCTTTAGACCCCTGGTTCAATGGTGACATGGCGTCAAGGGTCTGGATATGAGTAGGTAAGTCACTGACCCGCAATTCCACTGGTCTGCACCTCCTGACTATTGTAATGGCGCTCCGCACACAGAAATTAAAAAAAAACTGTTCGAACACTTCGTTTTCAAGGTAGGAACCCTAATAAAACTCGAAAGTTTGTATGGCTTCCCATTTTGATAAATTTTGAGTTCATGTTTTGAGTTCTTACTCTTACACAGTTCATGCTCAGCACCTACTCAAATCAAGGACGTAGCCAGGGGGGGGGCGGGGGGGGGGCGGCCGCCCCCCCCCCTTCCCGGGCCGGACCAAATAATGTGCCAGAAATGGCACTTTCAGACGACGATTTTATCGACAGCTTGAAAAATTTTTGCGCGCAAGCGCGCATTTTCACTTCACAACTTATATTTTCGGCTGACCGGTCTCCGCGGTCTCAAAGCCAGTGAAAATGGACTCAATTCCTGTCCATGTCGCTCTATATGCCTGTAAAATACAGACATATACTGCTGTTTTGGCGCCAATGCCAACGCCAGTGGCGCCATGGCGTGGCGCCTACGAATGGCGCCAGCGCCATGAGGCCATTCCCCTACTACAGGGGTAAAATTTTAGGGGGGGGGGGCGCCGCCCCCCCCCCCCCGTTCGCCGGGCTCCGTATACAATCCGCCCCCCCCCGCTCAAAAATTCTGGCTACGTCCCTGACTCAAATCGTCATCTGAGTAGCTGCTGAGCATGAACTGTGTAAAGTACGAACTGAAAACATGAACTCAAAATTTTTCATAAGGGGAACCGATACAAATTGGCGCTCCACACACAGCTATTTAAAAAATAAGTTAGAACGTTTTTTGGCAAAGTATGAATTCCGTATTTCTTCTAATAAAAGAGCACCGTTCTATTTTTTTCGTCAACTTGTTTACTTGCCGTTCTATTGGAGGTTGACGAAAAAATAGAACGACGTTCTTCTATTAGATGAGATACAGTATGCATACTTTGCCAAAAAACTTTCGAACGTTTTTAAAAATGGCTGTGTGTGGAGCGGCATTTTGTAATTTAATTAGGGTTCTGACTTCGAAAAAAAGCGTTCAAACTTTTTTTTGTAAAATTACTGTGTGTGAGGCTGCAATTTTTACACCAGTAAAGCGACTGCTTCAAAGTGATTTTTTCTGACAACCTAAACCTCTAAAACATTTTTTTCTAAAATGTCATAAGTTCCGTAAATCTGTTTTGAACACATTCACCAAATTGAATCATTTTTGATATCAACGACATTCAACAGTTTTTGTAAGAGTCCTAATTATGATAAACTCCAATGTGTACAAAACTGATATTTTTATATCAATTTTGGGAAATTCGGTTGTCAGCTATAGTGTATCTACCAAAGACAAATAACATAAAATAACGAAGACTGAATTGTCAGTTCATAATTCTGATCGGCACACAATTAATTTCGCGCCGCAGCCAACTGCGCGGCCGAGTGCGCCAACCAGCCCAACAAATTCGAGTACGCGCAAGCAACCTCCAGCCGATTTATTGTCGCTGCGGCCGATTTTCCGATTTGACGATTTTCCCAGGAGAGAAGTCCATTTTCAAGGGGTTTCACGGCAATCGGATTTTACAATGGCGAGTTTTTCTTCCTCGCTTTCTCACATCAATTATCATAGACAGTTTTCCTTTTCCACACAGATTCGATGTGCATTACGCAATCGCTGTTGTCCGTCACGTCTACAACAATTTTTGGCATACTGCCAAGTGTTAATTGCACTCAATTCGTACATACTGGGGAAGATTATGCTTATCCATGGAGAAACAAGCCATGAATTTTTCATGAAAATTTTCATGAATTTGGTGAGTTGCTGTAAATTGTGTTCGTTGTTCGACTGCCGGAGATTGTAAATATGAGATACATTTTATTGGCTCAATTGATTCGGGCGACCAGGTTTTCAAGGACATTAATATTTTAGCGCTGCAGTGAGAGTTTACAATTAGGGTGTTTACAGGAATCTTGTAGATTTTTAAGTCCTCTGCGTGGGTTCAGATAGATAGTAACTCGCTCCAAAGGTGAAAGTGGACAAAAACATATGAAAATCAGCGATTTTGTGTGAAAATTTAGGCAAAACTACTCAAAAATTGCCCGAAAGCTTATCGATGGAATTTGTACGCCATTTGGCCAAAATTTGTCACTTGACATGGCTCAGGCGGGAAATTTGTCATTTATCGTGGTGTTGAATTCCAATCACACCACAATTCGATGTTTGATATTGTCGCAAATAATGCCAAATCAACACTTTTACATCTCAGGTCAGGAGTATTTCATGATAGACCCAAATCGGCGCCGGACGTCCAGCTCGGGGTTCGCCGACATCGTCCTGTTCAATTTGGCCAGCGCTGCGATCGAAGATTCAACTCGCTTATAACAATATTTGGTTCAATGGTGACATGGCGTCAAGGGTCTGGATATGAGTAGGTAAGTCGCTGACCCGCAATTCCACTGATCCGCTCCTCCCGACTACCGTAATTTTTACCCCAATGTTTCAAATGACTGCTTCAAAGTGAATTTTTTTGACAACCGAAACTTCCCAAATCTTCTTTTTTAAATTTCTTAAGTTTCATAAATCTGTTTTAATCACATTCACCAGCAAATTGAATCATTTTTTATACAACGACAGTCAACAGTATTTGTAAGAGTCCTCATTTTGGTAAACTCAAGTGTGTTTAAAACTGATATTTTTATATCAATTTTGGTAAATTTGGTTGTTCACTTATGTATCTGAACCAAAAGCAAATGACATTGGAGACTGAATTGTCAGTTCGTAATTCTGATCGGGTACACAATTGATTTCGCGACGCAGCCGACTGCGCGGCCCAGTGCGCCAGCCAGCCCGACAACTTCAAGCAACCTCCAGCCGAGTTATTGCAGCCGCGTGGGAGAGAATCGATTTTCAAGAGGTGTTACGCCAAGTGGTGAATAGGAAATGTGCGTTTTTTTTGGGGGGGGGGGTGCGGTGGTGATGGCTGTTGTAGTTATTAGGCGCGACTTATTTGCATGTGCACGAGTCAACGTGCTTTGGGAGTAGACCTACTGGGATTTCTGTTGTATCCTTGCAAGGGACCCATGCGACCACATGTGGGGTGTAGATCCTTACCCCTTACAACAAATTCTTCCATTACACCTTCTTTTTCAAATTCTGCCCCTTCCCTTGAAGGTAGCATGTGACAGAATCGCTATGACCATAAGCAACCACTCCCAGGAAGTAAATAAAATCTGCCGTATTTACTCGAATAATTCCCCCACTTGAATAATTCCCCCCTGTTGGACGAGTGATGAAAAAATAATTCCCCCACTTGAATAATCCCCCCCAAATGATGGAATAAAGTTAATGCACATATCTTTTGAAAATAACTGATGAAGTCAGACCGAGCAAAATACCGTATTACCTCGAAATACCCCCATGGGGGTTTATTATTTCGCCAGCAAAATTTGAGGTGGGGGGGTTAATTCGAGGGGGTTTATTATTTCGTCAGAAATTTTCGTAAGGATCGTAGTAAATAGTAGGCATTTGCATACTCAAAACAGGTAGAAAATGTGTCCAAACAGGATATATTTGGACAAAAAACGTAGATAGCTACACAAACTAGTCTATGTGTAGCTGCAATGCAAATTAACAGTAATATACATCATGTACATTGCATACATGACGTATTTATTATGTACATGACGTACATCATTCCGAAGGGGGGGGGTGTATTTCGAGGGGGGGGGGGTTATTATTTCCCCAGCCCATCTTGAGGGGGGTTAATTCAAGGGGGGTAATTCGAGGTGATACGGTAGCTGTGTCTGGGGCCAGTTCCGCAAGTTAAAAGTAGAGAGTAAAAATTGGAGAGTAGAGTAAAACGGCAAGTGGCAAGTAAAGAGTAGAGTAAAATAAAAAAAGTGCCAAATGTAAAGTAAAGTGTCAATTGTGTATCCAAATCTTATGTTTTTTATCCAAATCTTATGTCGAAAAGTAATTGTATCCAAATCTTACTTTACATTTGGCACTTGTTTTTTTTACTCTACTTTTCAATTTTTACTCTACTCTTTACTTGCCACTTGCCGTTTTACTCTACTCTCCAATTTTTGCTCTCTACTTTTAATTTGCGGAACTGGCCCCAGGTTTGATTCGGGCCTGTGCCTCTGTGCATGTTTACCCGCTGTGCATGTCAGGGGTATTCAAGATTTTGACCCCCCAATGGGTTGGATAGATGGCTAACCGCTCCTCTGGAGGGATAGATAGCTGTAAAAAAATTTTGGGGGGTTTGGGGGTTCGTGGGGGTCCATTGTATAGGCTTTTTTATAATGAGGAAAAAACGTACAAAAGTAGATTAAAAATTACTAAAAATGGGTATATAAGCACATATACTACAAGAAATAGACAATAAAACACATGAACTAGTGATTTTGAAGGTGAAAATGTATAAAATGGTATGAAAATGACCGATTTTGAGTGAAAATTAGTGTCTACATGCACAGTGGGTAAACATGCACAGAAGGTCTCAGTCGTTTGATTCATCGAGTGCAAATGCAGCTCATCCACTGTGCAAAGATGCAATGGAATGTACACTAGCAACGGAGTCAAGGACAAAATGTGTACATAGTGTGATAGATACATGCTTGAAATTTTTGAGGAATAATAACTCCCCCATTTGAATAATTCCCCCCTCGAATAGTCTCGAATAGTCAAAATGTCTGAAGAAAAAATAATTTCCCGGGGGAATTATTCAGTAAATACGGTATCTTAGAAGAAAGTAAAATCTTTATATCACACTTTTTGGTTTTGAGGGCTCTCAAAGGGTATATGAAAGAGCCTGGGGGCTGAAATTTAAAAAAATGTTGGTAGAGAAATGCATGGGATATTTTTTGATACCAATGTCAGCCCCCTAGCTCACCAGTTTCATGAATCGCGACCAAAAACATTGAGCGAACTCGCGGCAAACTTCTGTTGCTGGAGCATTGAGAATATTTACATTACTTGCGCTGAGAGCTTACTTGCGCTGAGAGTTTTCTCTCTTTGCGATGGGTCAATGACAACATTTTATCTAAACCTCTTTCCTATTCTAGCAACAACCGTATTCAGATTTGTATGGCGAATGCACACTGGGCGCAGAAATGCTTTTATGCTATTGTTACTGCTGATTTGAATAGATATGGCTACCAAAATGGTGCGACAAGGGTATTGTAGATTTTGCCCCCCTGGAGGGATATATAGCTGAAAATTTTTCTTGGGGGGGGGGGGTTCGCGGTGGTTCAAGATATATGCATAGAAGGGAGGAAAAGGAGAAACTTTGCTAAAAGTAGCTGAAAAATGGCTAAAAATTGGTATATAATGACATATAGTACAAAAAATAGCTGAAAATAGGCAGTTAAATGCATGAACTAGTGATTTTGGAGGTGAAAATCTAAAGGTATGAAAAAAAGCGATTTTGAACGAAAATTGGGGTATAGTTTCTCAAAAATTACTCCGGATAGGTAGATAGCTGGCCGATTTGGGGGGTGGGTTTAGGGGATAGTAGTCCAAAATTTTGCCTCCGGGATAGATAGATAGCTGAGCGGCCACCGGGATACATAGATAACTGGGGGTAACCCCCCTCCCAACCAGGGACGTATCCAGGATTTTTGAGCGGGGGGGGCTGCTTGTTTACAAAGGACGGCGAGGGGGGGGGGGGCTCAGCCCCCCCCTAAAATTTTAGCTACATAGTGGCTGAATGGCGCCATGGCGCTGGCGCCATTAGTAGGCGCCACGCCATGGCGCCATTGGCGTTGGCGTCAGCGCCATGGAATGCTGTATATGTATGTAAATATACATACAAAACAGCAAAGAAACACAACATTGAGTGTATTTATAATGATTTGTGGCCACATGGAGCAAATCCGATGATAATACCTTATTTCTGGTGAATAATGCGCGCTTGCGCGCAAAATTTTTTACGCTGACGTTGAAAAAGTCGCATTTTCCGGTCACTTTTTGGTCTCGCCCCGGGAGGGGGGGCTGCAGCCCCCCCCCGCCCCCCCCCCCCTGGATACGGCCCTGCTCCCAACCCCCACCCTTTCCTACCCCTGTGGTGCGACAAGGAGAGCAATGCTTGTCAAAGTTGAGAGACTCGCGGTTAGTGCAGTCATAGTTTCAGACTTTGATCAATCTTTTTTATTCCATCTAGTTCAGCCTTACTAAAAGAATTTACTAATATAAAATGAAAAAATTTTGCTGAACTGATTACATGATAAATATAGCTTACCTAAAGATAAATTAGCTTTTATCAGATATTTGAAAGTTCAAGAGCGGTATTTATAAGTGACCCACTTGCACTCATTCATACGCAACGCAGTTTTGTGACACGAGTCGACTAGCACTTCGCTGTTACGAATTGAAGTAACGTTTATCAGACGCGAGGGGACATTCATCGAAAGAGGGTATGGATTGCCATGAAGATACTCCAAAGTTCGTTATTCTATGTAGTCGTTTTCACAGCACCCTGTTCCTATTTAGAATTCCTATGATTGAATACCACCCAGAGACCGTGGCGGCAACTGGAACGGCGGCAGTCGCGGTGGGTTCCGTGGCGTCGGGCGTGGTGTCGGTGGACATCGTGGCGGCGCGGCCCAGCATCGTGACGTCGCTTGGTCGCAGCGCGGCGGGCAGAGGCTTGACGCGAAACGTCCAAATGATTCGCCGTGCGTACAGGGCGGCGCACGCAAACACGCTAATCAACAGGTTAGGGATGGCCAGGGCTTTTTCAGTTTAAAAAAAACAAAACATTTTATTTTAAAAAATTTCAAAATACCTAGTATGTACATAAGTACTAAAAATTTTGGCTGGTGTTTAAAAAAACAGTTTCGATACCCATGTTTGAAAACAACAACAACAAAAAACCGTGAAAAAACATTGGCCATCCCTAACTACCACATCCAACATTACCCCCTCCATTTTTCAGCGTGTGGGTGCGGCCTTGGCCTTCTGTGCATGTTTACCCGCTGTGCATGGATACCCGGGGTGCATTTCCGAGCACCACCATGCGCACCGAGCCGACATTCCAACTTTTTACCTGCTGTTCTATTGTGAGCTGCCGTTCTATTTTTTTCCCTATTTTTTCACGCATACTGTATTTCTTCGAAATACCCCCCCCCCCCTCGAAATACCCCCCTCAAAATGACCACTACGAAATTATAAACGAATAGAATGGCACCTACTATAGAAAGGCAGGTTTTGGCACGTTTTTGCGCTCACGATAACAATAGAACGGCAGCCTCCGATAGAACGGCAGCCTCCAATAGAACGGCAGCCTCCGATGATAGAACGGCAGCCTCCGATGATAGAACGGCAGCCTCCAATAGAACGGCAGCCCCCAATAGAACGGCAGCCTCCAAAAGAATGATAGCCTCGAATAGAACGGCAGGTACAAATTATGATGGATTAGTGCCAAAACAAATATACAAACAATGAATGGATGTTCAAATAAAATACCGTACTTCCTCGAAACACCCCAGGGGTTTCATTTTTCGTAGTGTGAATTTTGAGAGGGGGGTATTTCGATGGGGGGGGGGTTATTACACCAGAATTTTTTTTACTCCCAGTACTAATTCGTCGTTGTGTGTACTGTATTACGCAGAACACAAACTGCATCTACATTCTCTTTACACTCAGTTGGGGGAGGGGGGTATTTCGACAGGGGTTTATAATTTGATAGTGGTCATTCTGAGGGCGGTATTTCAAGGAAATACGGTATGCGTGAAAAAATTGGCAAAAAATTGAACGATAGCCTACAATAGAACGGCAGGTAAAAAGTTGGAATGTCGGCTCGATGCGCATCGTGGTGCCCCAGTGCGCATGGTGGTGCCCGGTGTGCATAGAGGCCCGGTGTGCATGGAGGGGCGGCCGCCATGCACACCGGGTTACGAAAAATCGTCAGACAGGGTATCCATGCACAAGGGCACAGACCCGTGGGTGCATCGAGCAACACTCTGGTGCCTTGATACTGTGTCTGCAGTCGGCAGGCAATCCGTGTCACATGTGATCGCGCCCACATGTCTAGTGAAAGCGACAATCCACGCTGTTCCTTTGTCACATGACACTTTACACGGTCTTTTGCATTACATTTGACACTTTACATGATCTTTTACATGACACCTGTTATTGTACAGGATCTTTTACATGTCACATGATGATTTACAGGCAGTCATGTGCCTGTATCAGACCCTGTAAAATGTCAAATGTCATGCAAAGTGTCAAAAGTCATGTAAAATGCCCGGTACAATGGCAAACGAAATCGTGAAATCGATCATCAACGCCGTTCCTTTCTTCTACACGGCTGTCTTGCAGGTTGAAGTGAGTATCTTACAGAAATTTGATAAATTTAATTAATTTAAAGAAATTTGTCTTTTATCTCGTGTGAGGAGTAATATGCAAGATTGTTGTCCTATGCTGATGAACTGAGATATTCCTCATTCATAAATACTTTGAAAAAATTATCCTTTACCGTTCAGCTAGATTGGAGGCGCCTCATTACGCGTCGCTGTTGTTCGTTACGTCTACAACAGTTTTGGCATGCTGCCAAGACTCAGTTGAACTCTATTCGCACAGACTGAGAAGGTTACCATACTTCCGGAGAAAGAACCCAAAAGTGTTTATCCATTTTGTGAGTTGCTCTTTGTTCTTTGTTACACTGCCGGAGAAATTGTAAGTTACAAGCAAAATTTTATTGGCTCGATTGGTTCGGCAGCCAGGTTTTCAGGGATATAAATATTTAAGCGCTGCAGTGAGAGTTTACAATTGGGTGTTTACAGGAATATTGTAGATTTGTGAGACCTCTGCGGGGGTTCAGATAGTAAATCGCTCTAAAAGTTGGGCAAAAACCTATGAAAATCAGCGATTTCGTGCGAAAATTGACACAAAACCACTCAAAAATAGCCCCAATTTATAAGAATAGTATAAACTCAAATGTGTTTTTTAGAATCAGGGTATTTAGAAAAAGAATTTTGGAAGGGTGGGGGACCTTTGCCCCCTTGGTATGGTAAACCTCCAAAAATTCAAACAAGTGTGAATGGCTGGTGCCTGGCTTTAGCGCTTGCCCTTCACTTCGGTGTACCACATAGATCTAGACTAGGTAAAGGTATCAATCAAAATATAGGGGAAAAGTCGCTCACCCGAAATGTTCCCCATCGTTGCTTTTGTCGACCAGTAAATAAATGTTCCTCTGCACGTGGTCCAGGAATACTAGCAGCGTGTGTGGCTCCACCACGCCCTCCGCCCTGCGCACCTCCGCGTCCGCGTGCAGCTTGCGCCATGCAGATCGCGAATGCCAGTTAAGTTGACGCCTGAGGTCAGTTGTGTAGGTTGAACGAAAATATTCGGAAATCATTGATTATCGATTATTTGATAAGGTTAAAGCCTTTTGATGTTGCTCAACATCATTATTTTTGGGCTGAGCGATGTGCATTTTCATCGTGTCGTCAATTTTCACCGTTTTGTTTTGTGTCCAACTATCCCGATTTTTATTTGAAATCCCCAGCGAAAATTGTTTTATGAAAACGAGACAGGCACTTCACTTGCACAGGGAAAATGGAAATAAGAACGCTAATTTTCATTTAAAAAACGCTCTTACCACTCACGTTAGCAATGTGTTCCAAATTGAAACAATATTTTACAAAATCAAAAAAGCGCTGACAGCTCGCTGACAGTAAGCTGACAACCACTAGTTTACTGCTGGGTAACGCAAAAAAGTTGCCACAACGCTTATAGCGCCACTCATCCACTCAATATCACCGCTTCTGAGAAAAATTATCTGGTGCCAGTCCGAAGCTCTGTAAAATGCAAAGTCAAGTGTCCGATGTCATGGCAAATGTCATACAAATTTGTCAATTGTCACACAAATGTCGAAATTTCAGTAATAAAATCTGCTATATGATATTTTATTATTGATATTTGGCATGTGTTCAAAACTGATTATTTTCTATAAATTTTGTAAAACTTGGTTGTCAACTAGTGTATCTGGACCAAAAGCAAATAACATTGAAGACTGAATTGTCAGTAAATGATTCTGATCGGGCACGCAATTGATTTCACACCGCAGCCGAGTGCGTCAACTAGCCCGACAACTCTGAGTACGCGCAAGCAACCTCCAGCCGATTTTTTGCGCCGCGTGGGAGAGAGGCAATTTCCAATCTGCGGATAAGAATCATTTGTTGTGAGGGGTGGGGGGGGGCAATAGCCTTTGTAGTTATAAGGCGCGACTTATTTACAGCATAACGACAAATAAATGGTGAAATAGCAAATTGAAATGCACCGAAACGGTTATTATTTGCATTTCCGGCGCTTTTAAGGGGCTAGGGCTCCTAGATTTTGATCCTCCTGGGGATATATAGCTGAGCGGCCTCCGGAATAGATAGGTAGCTGGAAAAAATGGGGGGGGGGGGTTGCGGGGGGTTCGAAATGTAGGCTTTTTCAGGGTGTAGAAGAAAGAAAAGGGAGAAAATACGCTAGGTAGGTGTCAAATTGTTCAAAATGGGTATACAAGAACATATAGTACTCAAGATAGCTGAAAGTAGGTAAATAGGAACACGAACTAGATATTTCTCAAAAATCGCTCCAGATAGGTAGATAGCTGAACGATAGGGCGGTTTACCAATTGTATATAGTGTAAATCGCCAGCTATCTATGTGCTTATGTACCTACTCTTAACCTATTTATAGCTGTGTTTCACCTATTTTATCGATTTTTTCCCTTTTTTAGCTTCTAAACCTCAAAATAGCCTATATATTGAGTGCAGGGTGGCGCAACAGGCGCAAACGCGCTAATCAACAGGTATTTGTTTGCATTTTTTGAGGTTTCTACCTGGGGCCAGTTCCGCAAGTGGAAAAGTTAAAACTTAATAGTTTAGTAAAATGACAAATAACAAGTTATGAGTAAAGTTAAGAGTTAAGAGTTGAGTAAAATGACAGATGATTTTACTCAACTCTTTTAAATGTTACTCTTAGCTAATCATTTATCATGTTACTCAATTTTTAACTCTTTACTCTTAACTTTTCCACTTGCGGAACCGACACCTGTTGTGGAGCTGTGATAGGTAGGTGTTTCCAAAAGAGATGGAAAAGCTTTGGTTAGATAAGTTTTACTCTGCTGTCTTGCAGATTGAAGAGAGTCACTTCCGTATATTTAAATTGAAAGACTTTGGCGCACCACACACAATTTGTATGAGTTAAACTTTTGATTTCCGATTTTAAGTTCCGCTTGTATACCCTTGTGAGTACCAAAGATACTTTTAGTCAGGGACGTAGCCAGGATTTTTGAGCGGGGGGGGGCGGATTGTATACGGAGCCCGGTGAACAGGGGGGGGGGGGTTGTACAATTTTGTTTGCGTTCCGATTTTTCGTATGATTTTTTAAATTTCTGTGTGGTGCGCCTTAGCCTTTACGTATTAGTACTTTAGTACTATTTCATAAATTACACCACCCTCCGCCGTAGTGAAGCGCACACTTCTCTGTAAAGGCGCATGCTGTTTGTCGTGTTGCCTATTGTATTCAGGGGTCTCCTAGGGGGGGGGGGGGCTGGAGGGGCTGCCGCCCCAAATCCCCCAGCTATCTATCTATACTGGAGGCAAATTTTTTGGCTATCTATCCCCCAAATCGGCCAGCTGTCTACCTTTCCGGAGCGATTTTTGAGTAATTTCAACCCAATTTTCACTCAAAATCGCTAATTTTCGTACCTTTTTATAGTTTTTCACCTTCAAAATTGCCGCTTTTGTCTATACACATGTTTATATACCTATGTTTAGCCTGTTTTAGCTACTTTTAACCTGTTGTTAGCTATTTTTCCCCTATTTGCCTTCTATGCATTGAAAAAGCCTATATATTTTGCCTCCGCGAGCCCCCCCAAGCCCCCCCAGAAAATTTTTCAGCTATCTATCCCGCGAGGAGCGATTTGCTATCTATCCAGCCCCCGCGATGGCCAAATCTTGGAGACCCCTGATTGTATTGTTATTGTAGTTTTTCGTGTTGCCGTTATAGGTGTAGGCAAACACTCACCAGGTGCCGATCCCAGACCCTGTAAAGTGTAAAGCGAAGTGTCAAATGTCATGTAAAATGTCATGCATGCAAAGTGTGAATTGTCATGCAAAGTTCAGTAACAATTTTGTTTCTCTTTTTTCAATTGACATTTTACATGACATTTGAAACTTTACAGGTTCCACTCCCAGACCCTGTAAAAAACCGGGCCAGACTCGCTGTGCATTTTTACCCGCTGTGCATGGTTACCCGGCGTGCATTTTTCGCTGCCCGGTGTGCATTGTTGCCCGGTGTGCATGGAGGGGCGGCCGCCATGCACACCGGGCAACAATGCACACCGGGCAGGGAAAAATGCACGCCGGGTAACCATGCACAGCGGGTAAAAATGCACAGCGGCACAGGCTCTAAAAAACCATGTCAAATGTCATGCAAAGTGTCAAAAGTCATGCAAAATGCCCTGCGAAATGGCAAACGTACGTGCCCCCTGATGTCTGCAAGCGCAAACCTCTCTTCTATTTTTTACGTGATTTCAGTGGACGGATGATGTTGCCATCTACGCATTTGAAACATTTTCAGCATCCCTGCTAATTTTAGTCGGTCAATGATTGCATTGCATCTCAATACTATTCCATATTCTAGCATCAACAGTACATTTCTATGGTACATGCTTTTATGTGATTGTTATTGCTGATTTGAATATGGCTACCAGTTAGGGTTCAAACGGGACCGCGGTCCCGGTACATGGTTCGGCAAAAAGTCGGGACTGGGGCGGTCCCGGTCCCGGTCCCGGTCCCGACACCCCAGTCCCGGTCCCGGTCCCGGTCCCGACAATTCAAAAAAACCAGTCCCGGTCCCGGTCCCGGTCCGGACCACCCAGTCCCGGTCCCGGTCCCGGTCCGGGAATTTTGTAGTGGTCCCGACAAGGGATGAAGAAAAATGTATTTTTAATGACCTTTTCAAAAAATTTGCCAGAAATGCCACTTTTCTAAAGATTATGTAGGCACATCTAAACAAAATTTGTGCGCGAGCGCGCAAATACCCACCCAATGATTACATGTATTTTTCTGTAATAAAACAGCGTTAGAAAGGTCCCCAACACGATTCTAGTATGAAATATTTATAGGTATATAAAGATACCTAGATAGTAGACATTGGCGCCAATGCCAGCGCCAATACTGCCATGGCGTTGGCGCCTACAAATGGCTCTATTTCTTAACTATAGGGCCAAAATTGAGGGGGGGGCGGCATTACTTGAATAATGTTCCAAGAAAGGGCTAATACATTGAGCGTGGTCCTTCACACAGTGGAGGTATGTGGAACAACATTGGCCGGATATTATGTACCAATAGGTTCAAACGAGACCGTGGTTCCGGTACATGGTCCGGCAAATCCCAGTCCCGGGACCGACCCCCCAGTCCCGGTCCCGGTCCCGGTCCCGACAATTGAAAAAAGCCAGTCCCGGTCCCGGACCCGGTCCCGACCCCCCAGTCCCGGTCCCGGTCCCGGTCCCGACATTAGAAAATTTCTGGTCCCGGTCCCGGTCCCGGTCCGAAAAACTGGTCCCGTTTGAACCCTACTACCAGTATGGTGTGACAAGAACAGCCATGCTTATCAAAGTCGAGAGACTCAGGTTAATGCAGTCATAGTTTGAGATTTGGATCAAACTTTTTTATCTAGTTCAGCCTCAAAAAATGATAAAAATTAAAACTTTGTCATGCACTATCACAGCCAACATTATCCCCCAATTTTTCAGCGTGTGGGTGCATGCAGTCGCACACACCAGCAGCACTAGGTATGGCCGAGGTTTTTTAAAGGTTTAAAAAAAGGTTTTTAAGTGCTTGAATTTATGTGTAAGGTTTAAAAAACAGTTTTTAATTACTAAAAACGGTTTTGTAAAAAATGGGTTTATTTAAAAAAGAATTTTTTTGAAGAGTTTTTTTTATAAAAATATGGGGTTCGTCGAAAAAATTTTTTGTCACCCCTGGATCCGAAATGCAAAAAAAATTCCTCACCACTGATCTGACGTCAATTCTTTGATACAAAGTCCTTTTACCGCGTAGATTCAACGGGCATTACGCGATCGACGTTGTAATGGTTAAGTTTTGGGACGCTGCCAAGACTCAATTGCACTTAATTCGTGCAAGCTGAGGGAAGATTACATTTAGATACACCTCCGGAGAAGCAACCCAGATTTGATGAATTTGGTGAGTTGCTGTGAAGTTCTTCGTTCGATTACTGGGGATTGTAAATATGAGCTAACTTTTATTCGCTGTTTTGATTTGAGCCGCAGGGTTTTCAGGGATATATTTGAGGCGTCCAATTCTAAAAGTCGTCAAGTACAAAATACAGGGGTGGGCATTTTCAGTAGCTGCTGGAAAAAACGCGATAGCTTGAGCTACAGTTAAGCTATCACAATGAAATTTTAACACAATAGAGTAGACTCCATAGGACACCTATTCTGAAGTTTGCATTCCAAAAGGCCACATTTTGGGTGGGTTGTGGAACACACAGTTTTTAGTGTAATTTTGTGACTTGGCGTCACCTATAGGATAAATCGAGGGTGGCATTTTAGGGGGGGGGGGGGTCACTGGTCTTTGGTGTCGTCCCATTCTGTCGTATTTATTATTTGTCGCATTTTTGCGAATTGCGCTGCATATGTATGCATATTTACATACATATATAAAGCGGTTCCTGGCGCTGGTGCCAACGCCAATAGCGCCATGGCGTGGCGGTTCCTGGCGCTGGTGCCAACGCCAATAGCGCCATGGCGTGGCGCCTTTGTATGGCGCTAACGCCTTTCCGACCCTATATAGGGGAAAATTTTAGGGGGGGGGGGGGCTGAGCCCCCCCCCCGTTCGCCGGTCCCCGTAAACAAGCAGCCCCCCCCGCTCAAAAATCCTGGATACGTCCCTGGTCGGGGCTACGACCAAATTCTTTTTTCCCCCAGTCCCGAGATAAGGGGGGTCAAGTCACAAAATTAGACTAAAATGTCTGCATGTCATAACTCACCGAAAATGTGGCCATTTGGGTTGAAAACTTCAGAATAGGTGTCCTATGGAGTCTACTCTTTTGTGTGAAAATAGCTCAACTGTAGCTCAAGCTATCGCGTTTTTCCAGCGGCAACTGAAAATGCCCACCCCTGGATGAAAATTTTGAGTTAGGCCCAGAAACGTCATCTGGAGCTACTCCCGCACATTTTTCATAATCTTCCATAAATTTTTTGACCTCATATGCCCATATGGCAAAGTGCCAAATTTGACATTTTTGGGAAAAATGTAAAAAATTTGGGCAAGAAGTCGACAAGTCCACTTAGTTTTGGGCTAAAAGTCGACTAGTCCACCTACCGCAGCCTTTTTTATGGGAAAAAACGCAAGAAATGTGACAAGTCCATCATGGACACCGATTTCTAAAAATCGACATGTCCATAAATTTCCCATAAGGCAGGCACAACGCGGGCGGGAACGAAAATGTTCGCGAGTGCAAGAAGTCGACAAGTCCATTTTCCCCCCAAAACAGTTTTGTTATGTCCGAGTAGAATTTTAAAGACACCCAGTTTTATATAGGTACGTTGAGGGCAGGGGCTGAAAATTTGTCACTTTATTGTTAACATTTGGAACTTAGGTAATGCTGAGCATGAGAGAGCACCGTTGGACACGCACCACGGACCTGGAATTTGAAATGAGGCTTAAAATGCGATTTACTCAAAATCGCATTTTGTGGACTTGTCGACTTTTAGAATTAGACGCCTCATTTGAATTCTCGCAAAAGTTCAGAGAAATGTAAATAGCTTCTGCATAGAGAACTGAAAAAAGAAAACCTCGCGGAACCGTATCTCTGCCGTTTCAATGTGTATAAGGCAGAAAATGTAGACAAATCGCTGAAAGAGTGAAAATGGGAATATAAGTGTCCCGCAATTCCACTCCTCGCGAGTCGCGACCATGGTCATTATTTACGCCAGTTGTTTAAACGACTTGTTTCAAAGTGCCCATGTACCTGGTTGAGAACTGAAATTTCCGAAATCTGAGAGCAACTCCGCAAGTGGCAAAGTGAAGAGTGAAGTTAAAAGTAAATGGTAGAATAAAGATTAAGTAGTAAAGTTTAAAAAAGTAAAATTATAAATAGAAAGTTAAAAGTAAAGAAAAGAGTAAAGTTAAGGTAAATTGCCAGGTTAGGTCAAGGTAAAGCCACTTGCGGAACAAAGCCCCTTTTCTCTAAAATGTTTTCTCTTTTCCCCACTCCCACTACTAAGTTTCATCAATCTGTTTCGAACACATTTGAGGTCACCGAAATACCGAAATGAATCATTTTTCATATGAAAAACATCAGAGTCCTCATTCTGGTAAACTCAGATGTGTTGAAAATTGATATTTTCGAAAATTCAGTTGTAGGGATCGAAAAAAGCGCTTTTTCAATGGCCATGCGCTTTAAAAAAGCGCTTTTTTAACAACTTGCTATTTCGCTTTTTTTAATTTCTAAGAGAATTTTGGCTTATTCATGCTCGTGCGTTGGAAAATAGACTCTTTTTGGCACTATGCCAACGCACTGTAACGTCGTATATTGAAATGGTAAAAAGCTTAAAAGAATTCTACCGACTATTTTCTAGGAATATTCAGTATTTTGGGCTTAAGCTTAGGCTTAGGCTTAGGTAAAAAATTAGCCCAACTAACCATTTTAAGCTTAGCCCTACTAACCATTTTAAGCTTAGGCCTACTAACCATTTTAAGCTGAGGCCTACTAACCATTTTAAGCTTAGGCCTACTCACCATTTTAAGCTTAGCCCTACTAACCATTTTAAGCTTAGGCCTACTAACCATTTTAAGCTTAGGCTTACTAACCATTTTAAGCTTAGGGCATCAAACCATTTCATTGTAGTATCTGAAGTATCAAGAGATTTTCTAAAAATCTCCAAAATATGGTACTGGGTCAATATATACAGGTATATCAGACAAGTGGCAGTACTTGTGATGATATATAGCCATAGAAAGGCTGTGGAGCCATAGGATAGTATTATAAGTGATTTCTGCGTTCTGCCAAAATTGCCAGCACTCTTTTTTTAAAGCGCTGGGGCCCTTGCGCTTTTTAAAAAAAGTGCTGGCCATCCTTATTTGGTTGTCAACTAGTGTATCTGAACCAGACCAAATAATATTGAAGATTCAGTTCTGATCAATTGATTTCGCGCCACAGCCGACTGCGCGGCCAAGTGCGTCAACCAGCCCGACAACTTCGAGTACGCGCAGGGCAACCTCCAGCCGATTTATTGCCGGTGCAGCCGTTTTGCCAATTTTCCCGGGAGAAGCCGGTTTTCAAGAGGTACTGCAATTGGATTTTACAGTAGCAAATGGGAATTGTGCGTTATGGCGGGGGGTGCGGTGGCAACGGCAGTCAGTGTTGTAGCTATTAGACGCGACTAGGGATGGAAAAATGTTTTTTCAACGACCCATTTTGAAAAAAACAGCATTTTTTTCTAAAACAGTTTTTTTCAAAACCTCCCAGATTGTGTCCCAGATAAGTCTGCGTGTCCCAGATAAGTCTCCCATGTCCGTATGATAAGTTGGCAGCCGGCCAAATATTATTTATGAATTGCTATAAATAAAGTGGGCTAAGAATAGACATATTACCAGGTATACAGACGATAATAACGATTATGATGGTGAAAATTGGCAAAAAAGAGCTAATTTCAGCACTTTGAGCGTTTTTGCTCTCTTCGTATAAAATGCAAGCGGTAACTTGGATTGGGGCCAACTTATAAATGGCCCGATCCATCCATTTTTTTCCAACGTTTTTACCGAAAAGAAAAGACTCCGCCCTTCGAGCGAGGAGTTGTTGCTGAGTTGTTACAGTGATGCCTTTCACTGTCGCCTGCGTTTGCACCGAGTTGACAGCAGCGCTAGCGATTATTCAACTATTTTGGCTTGTTTGAATCCCGAGTACAGGTGACTTGTTATTGTATTTACGGTGTACTTTTCATGGTAATGCTTTTGTTTTTGGCACTCGGCCAACTCAACAAATTCCTGTATGTTGAGCAATTTTTTCATTCAGGCGTTTCCGGCGCTGCTCCGCCCATCGTCCGACCTAAAAATAGCGCACTACTCAGTCAGCTACCTGCAGCATTTGAACGGGTTCTCGATGCACTAAAGGTTTGTCCACTTTTTGATTTTTTGTGGTCCTTGCCCGACCGACCCCTTAATGGGCTGATTGTGTTAATGGTGATTTGTTGCTGGCGGTAACAGTTACTGTTTGTTATCTTCATCCGTGGTATCGTTTTTTTCTGTGGTTGAAGCTTTCCTGTAACTTTGGCGAGGGTTTTGCCAACGGAAAATTGTACATACTTGTCACCCTAAATTCGCCCTTCCATAAGGTTCTTGATACTAAAGTGGGAGGGCTGCTCGTCAGATTACCGCCAGCGAAAATCAATCGAGTAGTCTATCAATTTGAGATACCTGAGTATTTACGTACATTGAAATATCGCCTGTGCACTGCTCCATTGTTTCCTTTTTCAATCCTGATTGTGTTTCAGCTGGCTGCAAAGATGTACCTGCGGCTTTTCTCCCGTTCGGTGACTCGTATTTTGCTGATATTTGATGTGTCTGCGTCGCGCTTGCAGAGGTGCGTTTTTCCACCACACTCCCTCCTTGTGTGTTTGGCTTAATGCATGTGGCTTCAGGCTCCGGATTGTGGCCCCGACAATTGACAATCCCCCAATTTTCCATTTCCATTCAATTTTTGCTTTCCGCTTTGAAGCATTTCTGTTTTCTGGCAAGAACAAAAAAAATTCTCTCATGCGTCTGTCGCAGCTGGCGGGCGGCAGGCAGCGACTGGCGCCGTGTCTTGGCACCTGTCCAATCGGTGGGCGGGCTTGCATCTGTACCTGCGCACCGGTGCATCTGATCCCTGTCCCCCGATTGCAAAGGTTGGTTTGGAGATACTTACTAAGGGGCCCAGCAGGGGTTTAGTAGGGGGGGGGGGTTACCCCACCCTAATCCGCCAGCTATCTATCTATCCCAGAGGCCCGCTCAGCTATCTATCCCGGAGGCAAAATTTTCAGATATATCTATCCCCAAATCGTCATAATTTTGCCCAAATTTTCGCCCAAAATCGCTAATTTTCATACCATTTTATAGTTTTCACCTTCACAATTCGAATTCATGTTCCTTATTGCTTATTTTCGGCTATTTTTTCTACTATATGTACTTATATACCTATTTTTAGCTGTTTTTCACCAACTTTTAACGTTTTTTCCCCTATTTCTTCCTTCTATACCTTGGAAAAGCCTATATATTGAACCCCCGCGAAACCGGCCCTCCCAAACCCCCCCAACCCCCCTCCCACTTTTTTCCGGCTATCTATCCCTCCAGAGGAGCGATTTGCTTTCTATATGAACCCCCGCGGGGGTCCAAATCTACAAAACCCCCGGGGCCCAGGCCATGTAAAAGACCCTGTAAAGTGTTAAATGTCATGCAAAGTGTAAAAGACCCTGTAAAGTGTAAAATTCCATGTATAAAGTAGGGATGGCCGGAAAAGGTTTTTTTTCAACGCAAGGTTTAAAAAAAAATAAAACCCATTTTTTTCAAAAACAGGGTTTTATTTTAAGATAAAACCGTTTTTTTCTTCAAAAGCTCCCAGATATGGTCATGAGTCAACATAGTACTGTCACCTGTCTGATTTACCTGTATTTGTGATGTTATATATAGCCATAAAATGGCCGTGGGGCCATGGGATATCATTATAAGTAGTGATTTCTGTCAAAAATATCCATTTTATGTTGACTTATCACGTATATTGGTTTTTGTCAAACATTCGTGACTTCAAGTGAAGTAGGCTGTTGAATAGTGTTTAAATTAAGTTACAATAGAAGGCTAATCTATTAGCAGTGATTTTTCACACTGTACAAGTATATGGAGGCACTTTGACTGGGTATTATACACTATTTACACTAGCGTTCGAACGATATGACTTTTCGATATCGATATTCGATATTTTTTTCTGAAACTCGATATTCGATATCGATACGATATGGAACCTCAATATCGATATTCGATATTGAAAAATTGTCGATATTTGATATTTGATATTGTGATTTGCTTTTGGTATAGCAAGGCCACAGTAAATATAGCCACAGTATAGCAAGGCTATAGCGAGTCTGGGAATGCCACCAAGCTGGGCTGGGATTTCGTAATATGCTTCATATTACTTCCACTTGGTTTTCTCGGTATCAGTACTCTGGTAATGTGATTTGAGATCTGTAAATCTGGGCACGGCTGTTGTGATGCCGCACCGCACACTGAAATATTGCGTTTAGCATTCGAACGTTTTTGCAGGCTGAACTACAAACGCTGACATCTAAATAATGAACACAACGTTTTTGAAGTGTAAAAATTCAGAATTAGCAATATTTCGCACAATGTGCATGCGAGCCAAATGTTTTACGCGTCAAAAAGGCTGTGTTCTTCAAATTTTGATTTCAGTGTTTGTAGTTCAGCGTGCAAAAACGTTCTAACATTGAACGCAAAAAATGGTGTCCTTCCACACCCTGAAAAAGTCTGTATACTGAACCTGGCACCCCCCAACCCCCCCCCCCCCGCAAGGCCGCTGGCGCTCGGCTATTTATCCAACCACCCAGAAGGCCAAAATTAATATTACCCATTACTGATTGTTTGCCAACTTTTGTGACCTTTTGCGTGAGTTTCAATGCTTTTTATGACATTTCAAATGGCATTTGTCTGTGTGAGTGTGGCTTGGTGTGAACCCTGGTTGTGCATTACTTGGAGCACCTACATAGGAGGCTGCTTGCGAGAAATTTGCCTAAAGTTTGCATTGTTTTCCAGCTTGCAGTCGAGACTGGGATTGGTGTCTTGTCTTGGCGCCTCTCCAAGTTCCTGCAACCGTTCACCACTGTGCGATTGCCTCCTGCTGCTATTGCAACCTGCCTGTTGGTTGGTTCTGTTGTTTGTTTGTTGTACTTTCAGGGTTCGCCGTTTTTTATGTAGGATCGGTTAAGATGTAAATTTGGTGATGTTTTCTGGTCCAACCCGGTAAGAAGGCTATGGTTCTAGAGTTGGGACGATATGACCTTTGAAGTTGATATTCTACAGTTGGGAGGATGTGAAGTTGATATTCTACAGTTGGAAGGATATGACTTTTGAAGTTGATATTGTATGTAAATTTAGAAAAATTTTGGTATCGATATTGATATTAAAAAACAGTCGATATCCGATGTTCGATATGATATATCATCCCAAACCTACATGGCCCTACAGTCTAGTTCCAATCACGTGATTTGCGATCGCGATTTTATTATGTCACTGTGCTATCTACATTTCATCCTCGTTCTGACTGTGTGCCCGCATTTATCATCTGCAGGACACAATTTTGCGTATTTGTGCGTTTTGTGTATATAAACCTATAAAGAGTTATAAACCTTTGTCTGGCGGCGCACTTGACAGGGAATTCTACCATATTTTGTTGAATATCACTGATGAAGTTGATGCGATGTGAAAAAACTGTTATTGGTTCTCGGATGAGTGCGGTAGACTTCACTAGAACGGATGTGGTGAGCAGACGAAAAAATGTGCCTACTCAATGGTTGTTTGCGCGTGAATCTGCTTGGTAATGTTTTGTTGTTTGATTTAATTCCCGTTGGCTGGATTTGCCTGGCATGTGGCGGAGTCACGAAGCCCCAAGGTGGTCCCCGCTCATGACTCGCTCCGCTCTACGCTGTTTGTTTGTTTTCTTTTGTTTTTGTATTACCTATACTTGTTTAATATACCTTTGGTATGTATTTGTATACTCCCGTTACTTTACACCTTGCACGCGTGGTTCCCACTAGGGTGTCAACTTTCCGTTTTCCGCTTTCCGCAGGCAAATTTTTTTCCGTTTCCGTTTCCGTTTTCCGGCTGCTAAATTTTTTTTCCGTTTCCGTTTCCGTTTTTCCGGCTCATTTTCCGTTTTCCGGCTAAAATTTCAGTTTTTCCGCCTTTTTTCCGTTTTCCGGCTCAATTGTCTGTTTCTCCAACTTTTTTTCATTTTCTGGCTCAATTCTCTGTTTTCTGTTTCAGCCAAACTGGTAAACATGCATGCAGGTTCTCAATTATGTGAATTGTTTCTATTTCTAGCAAGATTTCTGCAAATTTTTTGATTTCTGGATAAATTTCTGCAAATTTTTTTCCGTTTCCGGCAAAATTTCAGCAAATTTTTTCCGTTTCCGGCATAATTTCAGCAAATTTTTCCATTTCCGTTTCCGTTTTCCGGCCTTTCATTTTTCCGTTTTCCGTTTTCCGGCAGGTGCAAGATTTTTTCCGTTTCCGTTTCCGTTTTCCGGCAAGTGCAAAATTTTTTCCGTTTCCGTTTCCGTTTTCCGCCAAAAAGTTTTTGTTGACACCCTAGTTCCCACTGGATGTGTGCCAACCATTGTTTACGCACGCGAGTTTCATAAAAAGATGACAAAATTTATTGTTGTTATAATGTTATTCATAAACATATTCACATCGATGAATTTTTTCATCTTTTTACGGAAATCGCATGATTTAAAAATCATTGGCACACTTCCAACACGAGACATAAATCAGTGCGAGGGCAGAGTATCATGTACGCCGAGTATACTAGGTATGTGTTACGCTGTACACAGGAATTTTTGTTTCAGCATTCGAACGGATTTGATTTAGCGAGCGCTGAATTGCATTTTCAATTTTTATTTTTGGAATACGCAGATAAATAATCAAAGAAATTTGTAATCCTTCGAACAATTTGCATGCGCTCTGAATTTTTACCTTTCAAAAGCACTGTGTTCTTACAAATTTCAGCGTTTGGTTCCGCGTGCAAAAACGTTCGAACGGGGTGAACTTAAAATTTCGCAAAAATTTCGCTATGTTTGATAGGTGTGTTGATGACGGGCGATGATGTAAATTTTATTTGGTGATGCTGTGATATACCGTATTGGCTTGTTTTGAGTGCCATGCTTGAATTGAGTGCCATGCTCGAATACAGTGCCAGGGTAACCGCCTTATGAAACAATACAGTGCCATGCTTGAATTGAGTGCCCCCCACACCTAAGTAATGGAAGCACACATGACGCGGGAAACGCAGTATGTTCAAAAACGTTACTGCATGCGAGTGGCTTCTGTTCTGTCGCTTCTGTTGTTGAAAAAATCCAGTCGTTGCATCTAATGGACGCAGCTGTTGCAATTACATCATAATTACGCAGCTGGAATCGATATATGTACAACAATATGTATATCGATGTCTATAAAGGAATTGAAATGCCTTACCAAATAATACAGTACCATGCTCGAATTGAGTGCCATGCTCGAATTGAGTGCCACTGTAAGGACGTTGTGAAAAAATACAGTGCCCGGGGTTCAAAACAAGCCAATACGGTATACTAAATGTTGTGCAGTTTGCCTGTACTTTTTGCACTCACGCGCGAGGAGGACAGCAAAATCCACCTTGGGCCAAATTTCTGACCTTTGGTTCTTGTTTTCTTTGACTTTGTGGCATTTTGGTGACATGCCAACCTTCCATTTTCGCATGCTAGCATGTCTCTATTTAATAATAAGCAGGCACAGCAAAAAATGGATCCGTGAAGCGTGTCGAAGCGGGCTGGATGCGCGTGAAGCGGCGCGCTTCCACACGCTTCACCCAGAATCTCGTGATGTTGGTGGAAGCGTGTGGAAGTGTCTTCCACACGCTTCACCTATCTTCACCATGCGCTTCACGCGCATCCAACCATGTGGAAGACACTTCACGCCGCTGGCGCTTCCACACGCTTCCCCCGCGTATAAATTTGCGTGGGAGTGCCATATTAAGAAGCGTGAAGTGTCTTCACACATTTTTCGTGATGTGTGTGGAAGCGCTGGCATGCTTGGTGAAGCGCTCGGGAAGCGTCGGCGTGAAGACACTTCCCGACACTTCACCGCGCATCCACACACTCATTTCTTGCTGTGAGGGGTATCCAATGGGGGTTACCAGATCAGTCAGCTATCTACCCACCCCAGTGGCTGCTCAGTTATCTAATTATCTTAAGCAAATTTTTTGGCTACAGACCCCTGAGCTTTTTGACTACCATCCCCCGATCGCTCAGATACATATGTATCTTAATTTGTCCCTCATAAAAATCTGATGCTTTTATTTCAGTCAAATGTGTTTGGGGTGCCGTCTGTTTAGTTATCAGCCACATTTTATCATCTAGTTACCGTATTTCTTCTAATTGAAGAGCTCTATTCTATTTTTAATGAATGGCGGGGCGATATCTGCCATTCTTTTAAAGATGCCCTTCAATTGAGGTATGCAATCCTATTAGGAGAAGTACAGTATTTCATTCCATTTGTGTTGTCTGCGCGTTTTTCAGCCATTGGATTCCTGCTGTTGCTGCGCTGCTTGGACTACATGCTGTTGTTTGACGTTGCTGGGTTAGTTTTTTTTGATAGTCGTTTTGCTTCTTCAACGTGCGGTTGTTGCCTGGTGGTTGGTTCGCATTTTGGTTAGTGTGGTGTGTCTTGCGATTTTTTTTTTTTATTGCGTGAGATTGATCGATGGAGGGCTATCCCGTATGGCAAATTGGTGGCTGGCCAAGAACTCTCTAACCTGATACGTTCTATTGGCATATAACCGCGTATTTTTGTTGACTCGAGGGCTTGGATGTGAGCCAATATGTGGCCTGGTCCAGTTATGTTAAGTTTTGTCCCGATACTGACCAGCTTCTGTGTGTGATGGTGAAAATGGACCGAAGAGAGCTTATTTCAGTACTGCGTGTTTTAACTTTCGTCGGATAATACGCAAGCAGTAATTTGGATGGGGGCCAACATAAATTGCCTGATCCATCTTTTCCAACGTTTTTACCGAAAAGAAAAGACTACGCCCTTCTAGCGGGGAGTTGCTGCAGTGGTGCGTTTCACTGTCGCCTGTCTGCGCCAAGTTGACACCAATGCTGGATTTATCATCCCATTTTGGCTCGTTTGAATCCCGGGAACACTGGTGACTTGATTTCGATTTTATGGTGTGCTTTTCGTTGTAGTGCTTTTCTCTTTGGCACTCGGCCAACTCTACGAATTTCAGTATGTTGGGCAATTTTTTCATTCAGGCGTTTGCGGCGCTGTTTCGCCGATCGGTCAACCAAAAATAGCGCTACTCAGCCGGCTACCTGCAGCATTCGAACGGGTGCTCGACGCACTAAAGGTTTGTCCACTTATTGATTTTTTTGTGGGCCTTGCCTAGCGTTGGCACTTGATTTTTTTTAAACTGATTTTTGTTTTATCTGATTTTTTTTAAAAATCAGGGTGGAAACTGATTTTAATAAAAAAAAATCTACAGGTCACAAATGTTCACTCTAGGCTGTGTACGTAGGAACCCCCAAGTGCCTTCTCAATGATAAACAGTTCAAAACACAATTTGCTGTTTGAAGATGTTATATAGTTGACATAAGACTGACCCATACCATGGGAAACACTACTGAGCAGTGTCACATTCATATCTCTATCTTTACGATTGGATATAACATATGATATTATCTTAAATTTTATATTGTGAATAATCCCTTCAATGTAACTATCAGCTTCTTAATGAAGATTTGGAAGTTTAGAATAGCATTAGTGACATTTTCCGGACTATTATGCACGCTGAACAAATTGATGGGTGTGCACATTGTTTGTTATAAAACGGCTCATGAGTAAGATTGAAAAATAATTTCTCGCATGGATGCTATGAACACTACTGTGCATCAAACATATGCCTAATTACTTGGCAGCCATGCTTCTCTGCATTGGAATATCAACAGAACTTTGCATGATACCCGATTCCGCACTATTATGCACGGTAGTGTATTAGCCTTCTCTTACAACCATATTCAAGCACTATTCCATGCTGAACTTTACTTGAGATCACAATGTTCAACAAAAGGTGATATATTTACGTAATAAGTTGACATAAAATGGTTATTTTCGAAAGAAATCAGTGCTTATAATGCTATTCTATGACTCCACGGTCATAATACAACCACAATAGGCATAACAATACATCGTCTGACACTTACTATATGCATATTTTTTCTCTATACCCCCAAGTTAGTCGATTTAAAAAAAATCTGATTATAATTTTTTTAAATCAATTGTTTTTAAAAAATTGATTGTTTTATAAATCAAGGCGTTTGAAAAATTGATTTTTTTCCAACCCTAGCCTTGCCTGAACCCTGGGTGGGCTGATTGTGGTTTGTTGCTGGCGGTGGCAGTTACTGTTATCTTC
This sequence comes from Sphaerolaimus hirsutus, assembly GCA_964036195.1. NCBI lineage: Eukaryota > Metazoa > Nematoda > Chromadorea > Monhysterida > Sphaerolaimidae > Sphaerolaimus > Sphaerolaimus hirsutus. Next base: position 9,840,721 of record OZ038450.1, on the reverse strand, counting down.
ATCTGCTGAATGCCGCTCCACGCACAGCGATTTTAAAAAGATGTTTGAATGTTTTTTGTTTATGCATGAATACTGTAATTCTTCAAAAAGAAGAGCGCCGTTCTTATTTTTTTTGTCAACCTCCAATAGAACGGCAGGTAAACAAGTTGATGAAAAAATAGAGCAGCCAGGGGTCTCCAAGATTTTGGCCCTCGCGGGGGCTGGATAGATGGCAAATCGCTCCTCCGGAAGGATAGATAGCTGAAAAAAATTTTTCGGGGGGGGCTCGCGGGGGCAAAATATATAGGCTTTTTCAGTGCTTAGACGGCCGAAAGGGGGAAAAATCGCTAAAAATCAGTTAAAAGTAGCTAAAAGTAGGTATAAAACAAATTTGGAAGGTGAAAAACTATAAAAAGGTGCGAAAATTAGTGATTTTGAGCGAAAATTGGGGCAAAATTTCTCAAAAACCACTCCAGATAGTAGGGTTGGCAAGCGATTTTTTTTAAGCGATTTTTTTATTAAAAATTTCGATTTTTTAAAAAAAAAATCGCAGCACCCGTACCGATTTTTAAAAAAAAAATTGCTGGCAAAAAATTTTGGTACTCAAGCACTAGGTAAAATGCAAAAAATTTGCGCGCAAGCGCGCACTTTCATGCAAACAATCCACAAGTTGCTTTTTCCATGGCTTTGACAACATATTTGGGGGGTGTAGTACCCATTTATGTGTGCTTATAAGCGTGTAAGGTAGGCTGTGAATTATTTTAGGAAGTATTCATAGTTATGCTTTGTGTGGTCACATCAAACATTGATGCAAAATGCATCCATGTTCACTTCCAATATCATTTATATTTTGTTCTGAGCAAGAACATGCTATTTCTGCAAATAAAATTGCAAATTGTCGATGAAGTGTGATTCACGTCACAAATATAACAATTTAATTACATTTACACTTAAAAATAACTGACTTTCAAGCTTTTCCAAAGCTCTACTGTACTTATATTAGCACAGAAAGTATAAGTGTGCACTCCCAACCAATTTATATGGCTTTTATTACCCCCAGAGGCGATTTTAGGCAGAAATGGGGCTAATTTTGACCCCAGCTATTTTTATTAAAAAAAATCGATTAAAAAAAAAAAATCGGGGTCGTTAAAAAAAATCGATTTTTTTCCAACCCTACCAGATAGATAGATAGCTGAGCGATTGGGGGGGGGGGTCTTTGGGGGTAGTAGCCAAAATTTTTGCCTCGGGATAGATAGATAGCTGAGCGGCCTCCGGGATAGATAGATTCCTAGGGGGAGGCTGGGGGGAGGGGGGGCTGCCCCCCCCCAAATCCGCCAGCTGACGCCTGAGAACAGCGCTCTTCTATAAGAAGAAATACGGAATTCATACTTTGCCAACAAACGTTCGAACTTAATTTCAAAATCGCTGTGTGTGGAGCGCCAATCCGCCTTTTCTGTGGATGAAGCTTTCCAGTAACTTTGGCGAGGGTTTGGCCCACGGAAAATTGTAGTTGTAACCCTAAATTCACCCTTCCATAAGGTTTTTTTTGACACTTAAGGGGGATGGCTGCTCGTCAGATTACCGCCAGCAAAAACCAATGGAGTATTCTATCAATTTGAGATGCCTGAGTCTTTACGTACATTGAAATATCGCTTGTGCACTGATCCATTGTTTCTTTTTTCAATCCTGATTGTGTTTCAGCTGGCTGCAAAGATGTACCTGCGGCTTTTCTCCCGTTCATCACTCGTATTTTGCTTATATTGGATGTATCTGCCTCCCGCTTGGAGAGGTGCGTTTTTCCACTACACTTCCTTGCAGAGGAATTTTTTATTTTGACCCTCTGGCGGTTGGATGTTTCCAAATAGCTAGTTGGATAGCAAATTTCTTCTCCAGAGGGATAAATATAACGGCTGTAAAAGAGTGTTGCGGGGGGGGGGGTTGCTGGGGTTCGATACATACGCTTTTTCGGGGTGTAGAAAGAAAATGCTGGGGAAATCGCTAACAAGGTGAAAAATAGTTAAAAATGCATTGAACCCTTAGAACGTTTTTTAGTGTTAACATCCAATAATAGTATCATTTCAAAACTATTTATATCGAAGTGAGAAACACATTACAATTCTGGTTGACAAAACAGGGCTAATCATCTTTGACACATTAACTGATACCGGTTTTAATTCTTTTGTGTCTGTCGCAGCTAGCGGGCGGCAGGGCAGCGACTGGCGCTGTGTCTTGGCACCTGTCCAATCGGTGGGCGGGTTTGTATCTGTACCTGCGCACCGGTGCGTCTGATCCGTGTCCCCCGATTGCATAGGTTCGTCTTGGGTCATTACTAAATAATTTTATGGGATCTTAGAGTGGCCTCTGCTGAGATACGGCCTGGACACCTGGAGCCCCCACCCCAAACCCTCCTCCCCAACCCCCCCCCCAGAAATTTTTTTCAGCTATCTATCCCTCCGGAGGAGCGATTTGCTATCTATCCAACCCCCCGGAGGGTCTAAGTTCAAGATACCCCTGGCTGGGACGGTATGACTTTTCGATATTGATATTTGAAATATATTATCTGGAACTCGATATTTGGTATAGATACGTTATGGACCCTCGATATTCGATTTTCAATATGAAAATATGCTCGATATTTAATATCAATATTTCTATATTTTCGTTATGTTTGAAACCTAATGGGAATGTAATGGCCCAGCGCACACTAGTTTTCACACGAAATTTCGAAAACTCATAAATGAGCTTTAAACGTGTTTGAGTTTTCCACAATGAGTCATTTTTATCACCGTCAACTGTAGTTGACGGCCACCTCAGTGTAGAAAACTAATGTGTTCAAAGCTGATTTGTGAGGTTTCGAGATTTCGTGTGAAAAACCCATGTCCGCAGGCACAATATGCCATCTGAAATATGCCCTGCTATATACCAAGAGGAAAATATCGAAATGTTGATATCGAATATTGAACATATTTTCATATCAAATATTGCTATCATTGTATCATATATCGAGGGTCCATATTGTATCGATATCTAATATCCAGTTTTGGAAAAGTATTGTATATCGATATCAAAAAGCCATATTGTCCCAACCCTACTTGAGGCTGGTGCACCATAATACCACATTGCCAGTTTTGCTAGTGGAAAGAGATGTTGTTAGTGAAATGAACTGCTCACTGTGTTACATGTTGTACTTTGCTATCCGCATTCTTCTGAATATCTTAAAATATTAAAAATGGCCGATATTTGATATCGATCTTCGATATTTTTTCAAATTTTTTTTAATCGATATTCAATATCGAAAAAATAGACGATAGCCGATGTTCAATATTTGATACGATATATCGTCCCAAGCCTAGTTTGAACTGTTGTAAAGCCGGGATTACAGCTCAGCGGCATTTGACATGAAATGATGACGTAAAGTTATGTCGTAAAACTGTCTATTTTCATGTTAAACTCGGCAGACATGAAAGGAATCAGTGATTCGGCCCTTACGTACCAATTTTAAATTTCGTTAAAATTGTTAAGTTAATTTTGAATTTGAATGCATTCCAATCGATTCATGGTAAATCTTATTCAATCCGACGTTTTATGCGAGAACAGGATAAACTGAACACGCATATTGTCATATGAAAGCAGATAACAAGGTATTTTATTGTAACAGCCCGGACAAATTCCAACAAAAAGTACGTATGTGTGCGTGCGATAGAACAAGGGAAGAACGACCCTGTACACGGTACACCACTAGCTAAATCTGGATCGTTTTGAAAATCTAAAAATTGCTCTGAATAACATAAAATGCTCACTATGTTCGTAATAATAAGAAATAATCGTATATTTATCAAGTGTAGATCTTAAATTCAAATTTCGACGGTGACGTTCACTTATCTAATTGAAAAATTTGTTGATGGTCATCCCTACGCATGAAATACGAGTGTCAATAACAATGAAATTGGGTTAGAATGGCACTTGTACAAAAATTCGTTAGACCATTGACTCGCATAATGTCTGCCGAGTATATCTAAGGTACAGCATTGAAATTTCAGAATTAGATAGTTCTAGTAATTGTGTGTGATGTCCCCAAAAACGTTTTTATAAAATACTCATTTTTGAAGTATTTATCCATTTAATTTCAAATTTTTGTTGACATAAAATGTTTGATGTAAAATGTTGATGTAAAATATGTAACATTTGATGTAAGATTAATACAGATTAAATTAATAATTATTATCTTAGTTTTTTTGGGGGACATAACACACAATTACTAGAACTATCGAATTCTGTACCTCTGTCTATTTAGATGTAATCAGTTTTATGACATAATTCTACGTCAGCATCTCACGTCAAAAGCCGCTGAGCTGTAATCCCGGCTTTACGATAGAGGCAGCATGTGAAAAATCAGTTGTTTTTTCCAGCTTGCAGTCAGGGCTGGGATTGGTGTCTTGTATTGGCACCTCTCCAAGTTTCTGCGACTGCTTATCGCCGCGCGATCGCCTCCTGCTGTTATTGCAACTTGCCTCTTGGTTGCTTCTGTGGTTTGTAGACAGTTTGTGTTTGTTTCAGGGTTAGCGGGTTTGCGTACAATCGGTTGAGATGTAAATATGGTGCTGTTTTCTGGTCATACACGGTAAAAAAGTTGTGGCTCCAGGTAGGGTTCAAACGGGATTGACTTTTCGGGATCGGGATTGGTTTTTTGAGATTTCGGGATTGTGATCGGGATCGGGATTGGCCGGGATTGGGGTCACGGGATCGGGATTGGCATTTTGGCGGGATCGGGATTGGGGTCTTGGGATAGAGATTTTGGCCAATGTTTTGGCATCCACAGTTGTTCATAAAGGTGTAAAAACACTGTTGGATGCCAGAAGCGTGGCATAAAATGAACGCTGGGGGTTTGCGTTCACATTTTTGCATGCAAAAACGTCGTTTTTTTCACGTTTGATAATTTCCACTAATTTTTCCGGGATCGGGATCCCGGACTTTGGAGTTTCTCGGGATCGGGATTTGAAAAGTTTCGGGATCGGGATCGGGACTGCTAAATCCCGGAATTTCACGGGATCCGGGATCGGGATCGGATCCCTTTTGAACCCTAGCTCCAGGGTTGGGACGATATGACTTTTGAGCTCGATATTCTATATTTTGAAAAAAATTTATATCGATATTTGATACAAAGTAACAGCCGATATTTGATACGATATATTGAGAGCCACTGTCATCTAGTTCCAATCAATCACGTGATTTGCGATCGTGTCGTTATCTTCGTACTGATGATGTCACGGTGCTATTTTATCTACATTTCATCGTTATTCTGCATTTATCGCCTGCGGGGCACAATTCGCGTATTTGTGTCTCAGTAGTTTTTGTTGTTTGATCGAGTTCCTGTTGGCTGGATTTCCCTGGCATGCCGCGGCGGCTAGGGCCCATTCCGCATCAAAGCCCATTCCGCATGTAGACCCATTTAGACACATTATGCCTGCAGGGGTAAGAAAGGGGGTGTGTAACACGGTAACACCACCCCAAACCGCCCAGCTATCTATATATCCCTGGCGCAAATTTTTTTGGCTACATTCCCTTGAACACCCCCACACCCGCAAATTACCTAGCTATCTAGCTATCTGGAGCGCTTTTGAGCAATTTTACCCTGATTTTAACCAAAATTCCCTAATTATCCTGCTTCTTATATATTTTCACCTTCAAAATAACTAGGTCATGTGTTTTATTACCTATTTTCAACATGCCAGGTATAATTAAATGTGTTCCGAGTCAACGTGCGGAATGGGCTTTGATGTGGAATAGAGCACTGCCTGCGGCGGCGGAGTCACGAAGCCCCTAGGTGTCCTCGCTTCACTCTACACTGTTTCGTTTGGTTTTTGTATTATGCTGTTTAATATGCCTTTTGGTATGTATTTTTGTACTGTATGTCACATGGTACACTGAAATTTGGTTTCAGCATTCGAACTGTTTCCATGCAGCGGGCGCTGAATTACATTTTTTTTGAATACACATAAATATTGTAATCCAATCGCAATTTGCATGCGCTCTGAATAGTTCACCAATGGTTCACCCTTCAAAAGCGTTGTGTTCTTTAGATTACAAATTTCAGCTTTTGTAGTTCCGCGTGCAAAATCTTTCGAACGCTGAGCGTACAATTTCGCTATGTTGATGCATAGTTGTTAGCAATGTATGCAAAGTACGTATTTACTTTTACTCGATAAATACGTATACTCGAGTACAGAGTAAATACGTTTACGTTTCCTCCGAAAAAAGTTCCTGTACTCGCGTTTACTTACGTATACTTTTTCAAAGTACTCGAGTACAGAAAACGTATTTCAGGTGGTCATTTATGGTGATTTTTTGAAGGCATAGAAGGGAAGAAAGGAAAAGAAAATGCAAAAATAGTGGAAAATAGTTGAGAATGGATATATGTATATATATATATATATATTTATATATGCACATATATAGCCACAAAGCGCTTAAAATGGGAAAAAGTTATAAAAATGATGGTTTTGAGCGAAAATTGGAGTGGACTTGTATCAAAAATACTTACATTTACGTTTTCCAGGGGAAAAAGTATGTTTACTCATGTTTACTCATGAGTAAAAGTAAAAAACTTTTACTTTACGTATTCTGTACTCAGGGTGTGAGTAAAAATAAATACTTTTCGTTTATGTATACTTTGAAAAAAGTTCGGTACTTTTAACAACTCTGTGTTGATGATGGGTTTTTAACAAATTTAATTAAATTCTATTTTGTGATGCTGTGATACATACCGTATATCCTCAAATAAGACCCCCCCCTTGAACAACTCCCCACCCTTGAATAACTCCCCCCTCAAAAACACAGATGAAAAAATAACACCCCCATGAATAACTCCCCACCCTTGAATAACTCCCCACCCTTGAATAACTCCCCTCTCAAAAACACAGATGAAAAAATAACACCCCCCTTAAATAACTCCCCACCCTTGAATAACTCTCCCATCTGTGATGAGTGGAGAGGATACTGGAACAAGTGAAAAAAAAACGAAATGCAAATGCAGTGCAGTGTGTGAGACAAAAAATACAAAGGATGTTAGCATACAGCAGCGAAAGCAGATGCAGTGTGTATTACGCAGTGTATACACACCTATCTACCTGCAAGTTTTCCTGAAAGTTATCAGGAAAAAATAACTCCCTCCCTTGAATAACTCCCCCCTCAAAAACTCTGACGAAAAAATAACTCCCCGGTGGACTTATTCGAGGATAAACGGTATTCAGTTGTGCAGTTTGCCTGTCCTTTTTGCAATCAAGCGCAGGGAGGACAGCAAAATCCACCTTGGGCAAAATTTCTCACCAGTTTTTCAATGCTTTGGTTAATGTTTTCATTGATTTGTGACATTTTAGTGACATGCCAAACACATACACGTGTATGTTTGTTCCGTCTAGGATGGTAGGCACATTCCATTGCTGCACGCCGGATGTATTTTGAAAAAAATACTACATTTCCATTTGATGAATCAAACCAGACAGAGCTATTTTGCTTAATCTGGCAAAGATGTGCAGTATTTTTAGTCCATCCGTGGGGGGGGGGGATTATTCACGCAAATACGGTATATAAATTTGGGCCCCATTTTAAAAAATCTGATGCTCTAATTTCAATCAAATGTTTTTGGGGCTGCCATGCGTTTAGTTGTCAGCCACATAGCATCTAGTTATAACATTTATTCTAATTGAAGAGCTCGATTCTATTTTTTTATGAATGGCAATGCGATATCTGCCATTCTATTAAAGATGCCCTTCAGTATGTCATGTCTTGAGCTGTCATATTATTCATTTATCATATTCTAGAGGTATGCCATCCTATTAGGAGAAACTCGGTACTTCATTCCATTTGTGTTGCGTGTACGTTTTTCAGCCATTGGATTCCTGCCGTTGCTGCGCATTTTGGACTACATGCTGTTCTTTGACGTTGCTGGGTTAGTTTTGTTGTTAGTTGTTTTGCTTTTTCAGCGTGTGTCCGTAGCTGAGTGGTTGGTTCGCATTCTGGTTAGGGCTATTTATGGCAAATTGGCACCCATCCAAGATATAGGTTATGTATAGTACAAGTGAGCGAAAGGGGAATTGGCAGCTAGGTATAAAGAACTACCGAAAATTATTTTGCAATCCCTATAAATAAAACAGCTAAAAAGTAGGGTATATAACCATGTATATGAGTCAGTCCATGAGTCAGTAGCCAAAAGTTGGACACACCTAAATTTTTTTTATTTTCTTAAAGTGTTGCCTATATAGCACTGATAAAAAAATCAGTTTTCATTTTTTCTGTTTACTCTTATATATAGCATAATCAAGCGTTTTCACATGTAATAGTGATTGCATCACGATTCACGCCTTAACTGTGTCTGGGACAAGACAGTAGACACACATGGTTGCAAAGCAAAGAGAGTCCTCTATCAGAATCCACAGACGTTTTGGGGTGTTCCCCTCAGGTCACATACCTAGGAAGGCAAAATGTGCTAGGCACTGTTTTCCACAGCAAAGTCGCATCGTGATTGAGGCGAAACCAGGAAAAACTATTCACTATGATTCATACCACAAGATAGCTGAGATTGTGCTCTTTCAGAATCCACAGCCTCCCAGAAGGTTCACCATCACAATTTTATACCTAAGAAATCAAAAAGGCATAATTTTGATCATCTGACATCATCGCATCACTTCTGAGGCTGTACCTGAGTATATGTAACAGCTTTATTTTATATTGTTGCGAAGCCGGGAATGTGCTCTTTCAGAATCCACAGATATTTCAGGGGTTTGCTGAAACCAATTTACCATAGAAGCCAAAATGTGCTGGCAGAGGCGATTCCGGCTGATTGCATCGTGATTTACTCCTGAACTGTGTCCGGGACAAAGCAGTAGACACGCATGGTTGCGAAGCCGAGAGAGTCCTCTATCAGAATCCACAGACTTTTTGGGGTGTTCCCCTCAGGTCACATACCTAAGAAGGCAAAATGTGCTGGGCACTGTTTTCCACAGCAAAGTTGCATCATGATTGAGGCAAAACCAGGAAAAACTATTCACTATGATTCATACTACAAGATAGCTGAGATTGTGCTCTTTCAAAATCCACAGCCTCCCAGAAGGTTCACCATCACAATGTTATACCTAAGAAATCAAAAAGGCATAATTTTCATCATCTGATGTCATCACATCATGACTGAGGCTGTACCTGAGTATACATATAGGCCTTATTTTATATCGTTGCAAAGCCGAGAATGTGCTCTTTCAGAATCCACAGATATTTCAGGGTTTGCTGAAACCAATTTACCCTAGAAGCCAAAATGTGCTGGCAGAGCCAATTCTGGCTGATTGAATCGCAATTCATGCCTTAACTGTGTCCGGGACAAGGCAGTAAACACACATGGTTGCGAAGCCGAGAGAGTCCTCTATCAGAATCCACAGACTTTTTTGGGTGTTCCCCTCAGGTCAGATATACCTAAGGCAAAATGTGCTAGGCACTGTTTTCCGCAGCAAAGTCACATCGTGATTGAGGCAAAACCAGGAAAAACTATTCACTATGATACAGACTACAAGATAGCTGATTTTGTGCTCTTTCACAATCCACAGCTTCCCAGAAGGTTCACCTTCACGATTTTATACCTAAGAAATCAAAAAGGCATCAAAAAACTGCATTTTTGAATTCTTAGGTATAAAATTGTGACAGTGAACCTTCTGAGAGGCAGTGGATTTTTAAAGAGAACAATTTCAGCTATCTTGTGGTATGAATCATAGTGAATAGTGTTTCCTGGTTTCTCCGCAATAAGGGTGCTACTTTGCCGTGGAAAACTGCGCGCAGCATGTTTTGCTTTCTTAGGTATATGTGACCGCAGCACCAATAGGGCGGTCAGGGGGGGGGGCGACGGGAATGCACAAAGTGGCTACTGAGCGCGGGTTTTGGCTGCAGTCACGGGGCATGCCAGAATCCTCAAGAAAAAAACGAAGTCAGTCCCCTTCTCATTTTTTTTTTGCCTTGACTGGATCATCAAAGAAAGCGCTTTTTAAAATTGCAATGTGTTTTGAAAAAAGCACTTGGACCCTTGCACCTTTTAAAAAAACGCCGGGAATGTTTGTGCCTTATTTGTTAAAAAGCAGATTTTTTTTTAAAAAGTGTCATGTTCCCAGCGTTTTTTTTAAAGCAGTGTTTAAAAAAAATGCCACTTACTCTGCGCTCTTCTAAAATGCGGTGTTTTTTAAAACACCGCTTACTCTGCACTTTTTTTAAAAGCAGTGTTTTTTAAAAACGCTGCTTACTCTGCGCTTTTTTTTTAAAAAGCGCTTGCCATCGCCAGTGCTTTGAAAATGTATCTTTATTGTACCAGAAAATCCATTTGCAGGTATATTCTGCAAGACCTTATCCGCCGCGTTGGGCCAGATGGCGAGGTTTTCTGGGACTGAACTCAACCTACAGGAGCATCACATCCTGGCCAAAGAAATTCTTGTGCGCCCTTACATATGGATGCAGGTAGAGTGAGGTTCAAAGGGCGTTCCATTTAGGTAGTTGACACTTGGAATTCATGTCAACTGGATGTCAACTAGATAACACTGAAATTTTTTTAAATGTCACACAGAAATCTACATTTTTATGTCCAAATATATCCTCTTTGGACACAACACACATTTATAACCCCATTTTTGGTACACAAATGCCTACTTTTTACTACGATCCATATGAAAATTTCTGACAATGATAAAAAGTCTTCAATTAACACCCTCATATTACCCTAAATACCCCCATGGGGGTTTATTATTTTGCCGGCAACATTTATGTTTTTTTTCACTTTATTACATTTTTTCAAGTGATTTTTGCATTTGAGTAAAGTTAAAATAAGTTGACCAATGGCATTGCTCAACTTTTTTCAATTTACTCAAATCCAAAGATCACTTGAAAAAGTGTAATAAAGTGAAAAAACGTAGAAGAATAGTATAAACAAACAGTAAATCCCCCCGCTTGGCTGGAATGTAAACCCGGCCATAAAGTAAACCCGGCCATAAAGTAAACCCAGCTGTAATGATGCTTGGCCAGTCGTAATGGGCCCACACATGCTAGTTGACATCTACACCAAATGTCAACTGGTGCTAATCCCGATTCAAAGCTTGCCAATGAGTGGACAAATGACATTGAAAGGCATTCTTTGAATTGGGAACAGAACCAGTTGACATTGGTGTCGATGTCAACTAGCGTGTGTAGGGCCAATGTAGCAGCACCCCGTACTTTACAGCTGGGTGTACTTTACGGCCGGGTAGGCTGACATAAACAGCCAGGGACCAGATTTAATTTTCCCTACATATTTAATTCTCCCTACAGATTTAATTCTCCCTACAGATTTTGTAGGGTAGGGCATTCACCTGACAAATTTTTAACGTTCCTTTTGGTCAACGGTCAAAATTTCGGAGACCCCTGGTTTAAACAGTAGTTTTCAACTGTATTCTTGTCATCTATCTGTGAGGAAGAGTGATTTACTATCTATCGGAAACCCCGCAGCTGTACTTTTTTACTATTTTATTGTAAATTGAATTTAAACTGGTTTTATTTTTAAATGCAGGATCACAGCAGATACTCAAAATGGAACAAAGAGATGGTTTTCATGGATATTGCCAGCCAGCCGCACTAGTCATGTTATTCCTGTGCCCAAAGGTTCCTCTCAACAGATGAAAGACAAATTTCTCAGTGTCCGCGGGGGCTCCTTGTATGCCGTGTATGCAAGCCACAGGGATTGCAACACTGTATGTTTTAATTTAAAAATTTAAAATTCTCTTTTAGAAGTGCATTTATGCACCATGTGCCCATGGACATTAAACCCGCTGGCCGTATTGTGCGGCTGGTGGACATTTCTTTCTACCCACTAGCCAGCCATGCAGCGCCGTCATATATGTCCAGCGAGCGTGAGTACATGGTCACCGGGTGTACATGTCCAGCGGGTGGTTTGACAATTGTCACGGTGAAATTTTATTTATTGTAAATAGGTGTTTAATGTATAAATAAATACATGTATTTATGCAATATTTATTTTTAACATAAACAGCTATTTACAATATAAAAAATCAACCATTGACCACTGTCAAACCACACACTGAGCGTGTACATCTGGCCAGCCATGCACTCCTCCCAGTTGAACATAAATATATGATGGCACTAAATGCCCTGTGGGTAGAAATACATGTCTACCAGGCCTACATGGTTAGCGTGTTTACGTGTCTGGGGGTACTACAACTATACAACAATTTAGTTTGTCCCATCAATAAGATTTTCTGAAAAATTCCTAGAGTGGAAAATTATTGAATGAATGTCTTTTTTAATGTATGTATATTATTTATTATTACATTTTAAATTTACATATGAATTTTAACCCATCGAATGGTTGGATAGATAGCAAATCGCTCCTCCGGAGGAATAGATAGCTGAAACATTTTCTGGGGGGGGGGTTGTGATGGTTCAATATATACGCTTTTTCGGCACGTAGAAGGAATAAAAGGGAGAAAAATTGCTGAAAGTAGGTGTAAAATATATCAAATTGGGTATACAAGAGCATATAGTACTAAAAATAGCTGAAAATAGGCAAATGGGAACCATAAGTATGATTTTGGAATTGAAATATATAAAAAGGTATGTAATATAGAGATTTTGAGTGAACATTGGGGTAAAGTTTTCTCAAAAATTGCTCCAGATAAGTAGATAGCTGGCTGATTTGAGAGGGGGTTTGGAGGGTAATAGGACAAAATTTTGCCTCTGGGATAGATAGCTGGGCAGTTTGGGGGTGGGGTTGGCGAGTTGGCCTTTGTCCACTACGGCAAATGTTAGGATTGTTTCATTTTTGTATTGTAAATTTACGCCACAATTTTGAATGAATTATTGCTGTTGGCACTGCTGCTGGGTAGTTGAAATCTTCTGTATGGTGACTAGGGATTTCCTTTTTCTGTTTCTGCTATCTGCAGCCAAATTTTTTCAGTTCTGTTTTTCTGGCTTTTTCTGTTTTCTGATGCAATTTCCAGTTTTACCGCACTTTTTGGTGTACCGGCTATATTTGATGTTTTTCCAACTTTTCCATTTTCTGGCTCTGTTTTCTTTTTCTGTTTTTTTTTGCCTCATATTTACTTATTCTGGCTCAACTGTCTGTTTTCAGCTTCAGCCAAACTGGTAAACATGAATGCAGGTGTTCAATTATGTGAATTTTCTACATTTTCCATCAAAATTTTTAGCCTTTGCAGCTAATTTCAATATTTACAGCTAATTTCAGCAAACTTTTTATTTTTCCAGCTAAATTTCAGCAATTTTTCCATGCAAATTTCATTTTTCTGGCCTTGTTTTCCTTTTTCTGGCTGCTGTATTTTTTAGTTTTCCAAGCTAGTGCATTTCTTTCTGGGTAGATTTTTTAGACACTCTACTCTCCTGAATTACGGTACATTTTTTGCAATATAATATTTCGCTGCAGTGGCAAAAACAAACAGACACATCCACGGAGAGGTGGCCAAAGCCGGTGAACCTGTGCGCTATGTGAACGAGGCCGGCAGAATGGTGGAAGGGCACAAAAAGCAGGTCTGCTCGCAGTGATTTGACCCCCCTGGTATTTGTCGTGTACATTCTGTTTACACTAAACTTGGGGGGGGGTATTTCGAGGGGGTGGGGGTTATTATTTACATAGCGAAATTTTAGGGGGGTAATTCGAGGTAATACGGTATGTGTAAAAAAACGTCTAGTAGGAATTTTAACCGTTGAGTTTCTAAAAAATTAATTTCTCATAATGACTCACTTGCAATATGTAAAAATTCATTTCAATGCAGGGTTCTCCCCCCATTTATGCGCCCGACGGCTTGGAAGGAATCCGCATGTTGATACACCTGGTGAACAAGGTGTCAAAGCGAGGGTGGCAGTACACTGTCAGGCACCAAGGCAACAGGACTGAAAGAATTTGACTAATGAAGGCACCACAAATAGAACAGCAGGCGTTGGTGTCCTCGACGAATGTATGTGTATTATCGTATTTTTTCCATTTTTTGTATTTTTATCCATTCCTTCTAGACCTTGAAAAAACCTGTAAATTGAGCCAGCCCCCCACAAAGACAGCAGGGACCCGAACTGACAAATAGACCTAAATCAGTGCGTGCATCTTCCGACAGATCGTTGGCACATTGTTGGCACAAGCTGCAAATGTGTTTTTTTGTTTTTTTTTGTGATGGCAATTACTACCTTCTCAGAATTCGAACACCGGCGACATATCCGTACGCTCCGACAATATGCGGGACACAGATGACGTGGCTGTTGCATTTAGCAGTCACGTGCCCCGTTGCAAGGACTGTTGCTCTATACCGTTGCAAGTGCTGAACGAGTTGCGCGCAATCGGCAGGGACATTTTCACCAAATTGACACCGGACAACAAGCGCAAAATTGCGGTCCAGCTAGCTGATGATGTTCGGCAGGTTACCAATTTGCGCGCTTCCAAAACAGTGCTGCCACAGAATACGCGACAGAGCAAACACGCACAGGGTGCATGTTTTGACTGCCACCGAATCCCGGAGATTTTTCTGCTGCATTTGCACCTGATGGAGCACATCTATGTGAAGATGAATATGTCGCAGGTGCCGGTCCCAAACCCTGTTTAAAATGTCAAATGTCAAATGACACAGAAAATGACTACAAATCACTACAAATTTGTAAAATTTTCATGCAAACTTCACTATAAATTAAAAAATCTTTTCTTTTTCTCTTGATACACATTTTACATGAAATTTGACATGTGGCATAATACTTGATAGTGCTTGGGACTGTCCTCAGATGCATGAATTGGGAATTTTGCTGCGTGATAGCGCCGAACGCCAGATCTCTGCACTTGACGGTATGGAACCAGATGACGACAATTCTGACATTTCAGCAGTGTCGCTCATAGAGATGCTGGAAGATGATGATGTTAGTTGAAGTTTTTTTATTTCATTTATTGTAAATCAATTACCCAGCAGCTGGGGGAAACAAAGAGCACTGGAAATATTTTGCGCATGCGCTGCTGCCAATACATGAATCGCTGCCCCACTCTCCCCACTTGCATAGCTACTGAGTTCAAAAAACATAAGAAGATTACCGTATTACTTAAAAACCCCCCCTTGAATGAACCCCTCCCTTCTCGAAATACATTATGTACATCATGTATGGAATGTATTGATGCCACTTACATCCCAAATACGCTAATTTGTGTACAACTTTACGTATCCCGATATATAATTTCTCAATTTATTTTGGCTTTTGGGTATAAAAAGCTTACTCTTTTTACTTCGAATTTCACTCAAGTTTCTGAATGAATAATGAACCCCCCCCCTCCCCCTCAAAATATCCCTTCCAAAATTTACACTGAAATAATAAAATTTACTTTAAAACATATTTTCATTGTTTTTGCAGGCCCCCAAAGTGAGAACGGCACATTGGCACTCCAGGC
The DNA here is from genome assembly GCA_964036195.1 of Sphaerolaimus hirsutus. Classification (NCBI taxonomy): domain Eukaryota; kingdom Metazoa; phylum Nematoda; class Chromadorea; order Monhysterida; family Sphaerolaimidae; genus Sphaerolaimus; species Sphaerolaimus hirsutus. The sequence continues at coordinate 9,825,294 of OZ038450.1, read as the reverse complement.
CGTGGTCCCTGCGTCGAAACAACGAGAGGCGTACGTGCACAACGCCTCCCCTGGGGCAACTCCCGCGCGACGACGATGATGTCAAATGGAGTCCGCGGCAGCTGCTGCTCACTGCTGACAACGCTGCCAACAAAAAGACCCCCAATGACAAAAAAACACCTGAGAAAAGAACCCGCAACAAAAAGACTCAAACTCCCATAAAAAAACTCCCTGTCAAGCATAGGCCATTGTCAGACAATGCTCATGTCGCTGCAGTTGCAGACTGAAATGGTCAGTTCTGGGAAGGGCTCTGACTTCATGCTGGACTGACTTTTCAGGATCAGAATTTGATTTTAAAAAATTTCGGTATCAATCTGCATTCATAATTTTTTACACTTCACATGCCATTTGCCATTTGACATTTGACATTTTACAGGGCAAGTATTGCTCCCATACTTGTGCACTGGGCAGGGTTCAGGAAGGATGTGCAGCCCTGCAGGCGTAAGGCAGGGTGCTTGCACCTGCCCATTGCCCAAGTAAACATCTGCCCAGTGCACAAGTAAAGAGCTGCCCAGTGCCCAAGTACGGCCACTTTACTTGGGCACCAGGTGTACTTGGGCACCGGCTCAGCGCCGGTCGGGATTGACCCTTCCTGATCGGGATTGCGTTTTTTTCAGATTTCGGGATCCTGTTTGGACCATAGTCGGGATCCCCTTTGTTTCCATATTTTTTAGGATTCATGATTGTAATCCTGTTTGAACCCTAGTTCTGGGGAGATTTATTGTCACAAATTAACTGTTCATGTGAAATTATTTGCCTGTATTGCAGCATGCCCGTCGACTGTCCACCAGGAAATTGCAGTGCCCGGTGACACACCATCAAGAAATTGCAATCCCAGCTCATTTGGTTCAAGAAGTGCTGGTGAAGAATGGTGCCAATGTGTTTGAAATGATGCGTGAATGTGGAGGGGTGAGCATCACTAATCACATTGTGCCATGTGTGCCCCATCAGCATGAGATTTTGAGGTTTATAGGTCAGTTGTTAGGTTTTTATGGAATTATTTGAGATTTTGAGGTTTTTAGGTTGGTTGTTAAGTTTTTAAGAACTTTTTTTTTATTCACTGCAATGGGGCCTGCACACGCTAATTGACATCGACACCTTTTACATCAACACATCGACAAATGTCAACTGGTGCCGATCCCAATTCATATTTTGCTGATGAGCCGATGAATGACATTCAACCGCAAGATTTGAATGGGAACAGAACCAGTTGACATTTGGTGTCAATGTCAACTAGCGTGTGTGCGGCCTGTGTGCTGCACACAACAGAACCTACCTTCAATCTTGCAGGCCCCGCTGCACACATCAAAAAAGCGTTGGACTGGCTGTGTGAGCACTTCCCTCTCAAACAGTATCCCAACTTTCTTATGGAGACCGTGGAGCCGCCCCCGTTCCAGCCGCCCCAGCTGCCCCCGTTTGGCAGTTGGCCTGTGCTGGCCGCTAAGGTCCAGGACCTACTGCCCATTGTTCATGGCAAGGCAAATGCATATGTATTTTAATTGAACCCAACAATGCAGACGCCAAAGCAACAATGACGCGAAAGTCTGGCACCAAAGGATTTAAACTGTGGCAGCAACAACATGAAACAGGGCACTTCTGGCAATCAAGAGCTGCTGACTCCATGTGCAGATGGCGCCACTGCCGGTAGAAAGGAACTTGGTCGGTTGCAGAACAAAATTGCTCTGTTTCATCTCGAAATGTTCATGTGGCTTTTGGCAATGTTTTTCGCAATGCAGGCGCTTTCGATGGTGGCAATATTGATGACCTGACACGCGCCAAAAACGTGCAGTCGAAAAATTCCGCCACTGGCAGCATGGCTGCTGTGCAGAACATGGTCGAAGGACAAAAGTCTGCACCTCGCAGGCGGATTATTCAGCCAAGCTGCCCTCCCCATAAAAAGTGCAGGTTATTTAATTAGTGTGGTGCATCTTTTTTGAAGTTTCACCTGAACTTGGTTGTAGGGTTCAAACGGGATGGATTGAGTTTTCGGGATTGGGATCAGGATTCACTTTTTGAGATTTCAGGATCGGAATTGGGGTTTCAGGATCGGGATTGGTTTTTTGAGATTTCGGGATCGGGATTGGCCGGTATTGGGGTCACGGTATAGGGATCAGGATTGTGATTGGCATTTTTCCGGGATCGGGATTGGGTTCTAGGGATAGAGATTTTGGCCATTTTTCTGGCATTCACAGTTGTTCATAAAGGTCTCAAAACACTGTTGGATGCCAGAAAAGTGGCTTAAAATTGACACTGGGGTGTTTGCATCCTCTTTTTTGCATGCAAAAACATCATTATTTCACTTTTTATAATTTCCACTAATTTTTCTGGGATCGGGATCCCGGACTTGGGAGTTTCTCGGGATCGGGATTGGTATTTTTGGATTTCGGGACTGGGATTGTGGTTTCGGAATCGGGATTGGGGTTTTGGGATCGGGATCGGGACTGGTAAATCCTGGAATTTCACGGGATCCGGGATTGGGATCCTGTTTGGACCCTACTTGGTTGTATGGTTCAAACTTGATTAAATTTTTGGGATCGGGATCGCTTTTTTGAGTTAACCTGGTGTCTGTCTGATGCTGATTTAGACCCGGTTCTTTTAGGTACGGTTCTCATAAGCACTGGGTCTTCATGGGCACTGCAGGTGTTTCAGTGTGAGGGGTTGGCTTACCCCCGACACGCTCCAGCTATCTACATACACCGGTGTTGGCTTGGGTTCGAACACTTAGAAATTTTTTATAAAAAGCTTTATTCCGCCAGAACTATTATCTCAGAAAATTGTGGCCGGTACCGAAATAAAGCCAAAACGTGTGACTACAAAAGACATGGGACACCCCCCAGTATAATGCCATGTGGGCCGTGTAAGTGGCCCACACATTTTTTTATACAAAATTTTGTTGCTGACTTGGGTTCGGACACTTCCTTTATGTAGCAGTAAATCTGTCTTTCAAGGCCAGATTTTGACTCTGGCTAGTTGCCAGAGTCCAATTCTTTTAATTAATCAGATTAGGAAAGACTTATTCTTGATAGTTGTTGGTTGAGTTAACAATCATTTTCCTCAGTTCCTCACACATGTGCATCATTCAAGCACAGTTTGCATGCGATTTTGGGAATTCAGCAGTGTGTAGGGCACTGGGAACAACCAGGACAATTACAGGCGGTTGTGGGGATTTTTTTATTCTCACCCCTATTCAAGGAAACCCCCCAAACTCAAGACGCTTAAGAGCAAAAATGTAAAATTCAAAAAATGTAAAAATTTAGTAGTAAAAAGGTAACATACACACAATTATTTTTTGGACTTAAATGCCTCTAGTTTAGGAAGGTTTCCTTGAATAGGGGTGTGTATAAAAGATCCCCGCAACCCCCTCTAACTGTCCTGGTTGTTCCCAGTGCCCTTCACACTGCTGAATGCCCAAAATCGCTTGCCAACTGTGCTTGAGTGATGCACATGTGTGAGGAACTGAGGAAAATGATAACTCACACAACAACTATCGAGAAGCATGAGGTAAAAAAGTCTATCCTAATCTGATTTTTTAAAGGAATTGGACTCTGGCAGCTAGCCAGAGTCTTCAACCCCAAATCCGGCCTTGAAAGACAGATTTACAGCTACATGAAGGAAGTGTCCGAACCCAAGTCAGCAATGAAATGTATAAAAAAATGTGTGGGCCTCTTACGCAGCCCACATGGCGTTATACTGGGGGGTGTTCCATGGCATTTTTAGACAATATAGTTCGGGAGTTATATAGTTCCGGCGGAATGAAGTTTTTTTATAAAAATTGACCAAGTGTCCAAAGCCAAGCCAACACCAGTGTATGTACCTAGCTATTTTTCCCTTTTTTTCCTTCTAAAGCTTGAAAACCCCCATATATTGAACCCCTGTGAGCCCCCCTCCAAAAAGATCAAATACACACATGATTAGTGATGGAATGGTGCTGCCTTTTGAGGGCGCCAATGTAATCCGCACAATGGCGCCCTTGTACTACTTTTGCTACTTGTGCACCAGGTTTACTTGTGCACCGACACACCCTCGGTGTATACTGCAGCGACATGACACCTTACACTGAGAAACTACCATGAAATGTCAGAAATGTCATATGAATAATAGAACAAACATAACTTTTTTTCTTCATATTTATCAAATTGCTTTGATAAAATGTGATGAATTTTTTTCATGTTTGTTCTTTTATTCAGATGGGATATGATAGATTTCATTGTTAGGTGTCATGTCTCTGGAGTATATTATACATATATATTATGAATACCAATTCTATTTCTTCTACTGCCCACATTTTCAGGGTACATTCTCCGCCGCGAGATGGTGATTTGCCTAACCCCGTCGCTATGTCCACTCAAATATTTAGCTGCGTTGTGGGTGGACAGAACCCGCAACCACAACCGGAATACCTGACTGGAAGCGTGCACACCACTTTGAGCACATTAAAACTTGGAATAACCCACCAGAACAGCATGTAAGTTGATTTGATTTTGCTTGCTTGTAAGTGGGCTTCAAACTGTATCTACCTTTCGGGATTGTTTTTTGTGACTTCGGGGCCGGGATTGTGACTGAAAAATCTCACACATTTTTGGATTCTGGACAATTTCCCAAAAAATTATCTGGATCGGGGGGGGGGGGGCATTTGGACCTTTGAACCGTACTTAATACTTTGGCTTTATACACACACATGGCTTGTACGCATGATTGTTTTTTGAGCGGGGGGGGCTGCTTGTTTTCGGAACCCGGCTAAAGGGGGGGTACCCCTGGATACGGCCCTGTTTATACATGACTGACGTTTATTTACAAGAACAGACCAAACTGGCAAAATTTAGTATTTAACATGTATTTTCTTGGCTATTACATTTTTAAATTTCACTTTTTCCTGCAGGCTGCAACTGCAACTGCAACAAAGAAAGTGGCAGCGACCATGGCACCGACCCCGGCACCGACCGCAGCACTGACCCCGGCACTGATGAAGCCACCTGCCACAAAGGGTTCGATGGGGCCACCATTGCCCAAGAAAACCGCCACGAAAACAAACATGCCACCATTGCCTAACCCGCCCGTGGTGGACGAAGCGTCATTATGTGATGACCATTCTAGCGACTTCATTACATGGCTGCCGCCACCGGGTGGCCACCAGCCCCCTGTTGACAACAAAGCATCGTCAAAGGGCGTTGAGAATGATAGTGAGTTTCATATCCTCCCTCTGCAGCGGTGGATAGCTTGAAAATCTGGGGGGGGGCTCTTGCTAGAATACTATTTATATATATATATATATCTATATATCTATGGATTTATAGCTATAGAATGCTGGAAGTGGAAAAAGTAAATAATAGGTATGTAACCATGTTGCACAGACAAAGACAGTGATTTTTTAAAGGTGACATTGAAAAAATGGCTAAAAATTATTGATTTTGCAGAATAATCACTCGTAATTTCTCTGGTATAGAATGCAGAAAGGGTGAAAATCACTAAAAATGAGGATGTAGTAGCCATAAAGTAAATCTGGCTGTAAAATAGGGGGTGCTACATTACAGCTGGTTTTACATTCCTGTCAAGTGGGGGATCAATGTTTTTAGCCATTTTTCTAGCTAAATACCGTATTACCTTGAATTATTCTAGCTAAATACTGTATTACCTCGAATTATCCCTCCTTGAATAAAGCCCCCTTGAATTAACCCCCACTCAAAATGGGCTGGAGAAAAAATAACGCCGACTATTTATCACAATCCATAATAAAATTTCTGATGAAATAATAACACCCCCCCCCTTGAATTAATTCCTCTCAAATTTTACTGGCAAAATAATGGGAGGAATCCTCATGGGGTTATTTCGAGGAAATACGGTAGCTATTTATCAATGGTTTTTTTGGCTTGATACGTTTTCAAGTGATCTTTGGATTTGAGTAAATTGAAAAAAATTGAGCAATGCCATTGGTCAACTTATTTTACACTTTACTCAAATCCAAAGATCACTTGAAAAAGTGTATAAAGCAAAAAAAAACGTTGATAAATAGTAAAAAAACACTTATCCCCCCCCCCCTCAGCTGTAATGTAAAACCAGCTGAGTCCATGCAAACCCCACCCTTTGTCATGCAAAATCTTTTCTTGCAGATGTTACCTCCGAATGCGACATGCTCACTAAGAGGCTCGAAGCATTACGCAAGAAAGATGAAGCCAAGGCGGCCAAGGAAGCAAAGGCAGCCGCTAAAATGGACAGAAATTCTGCCAGCACCAAGTCAGCCACCACCAAGGCGGCGGGCACCAAGGCGGCCACCACCAAGGTGGCTGGCACCAAGTTGGCCACCACCAAGGCAGCCGGCACCAAGGCAGGCACCACCAAGATGGCCGGCACAAAGGCAGCTGGTACCAAGGCGGCCGGCACCAAGGCATCCGACGGCAAGGCGGCCGGCATCAATGCACCCGACAGCAAGGCAGGCGGCGGCAAGGCGGCTGGCACCAAGCTGGCCGGCACCAAGGCATCTGACAGCAAGGCGGCCGGCGCCAAGACAGGCAGCGCCAATGCGGGCCACGCCAAGGCAGGTGTCATCAGCCGGAGTGAACTCCAATACGCCAGTGAGTTTAATATCCTCCCTCCAGATGGGTGGATAGCTGAAAATATTTCTGGGGTGGGGCTCTCGTGGGTTATATATTTGTGCTTTTTTAACCTGTAGATTGCAGAAAGTTTAAAAAAAACCTTTATGACTTTTAATGACTTTTAAAGGTGAAATTGACAAAATGGAGAAAAATTGTTTCTGAATTCAATTTGCAAAATCTTTTCTTGCAGGCTCTACTACCGAAGCGGATGGTGCCAAGGCGAGTGCCATTGAGATGGGCAGCGCCAGGCTGGGCGGCAACACCGAGGCAGCCAGTGGCTCCAATGGTGAGTTTAATATCCTGCCTCCAGAGTGGTGGATAGCTGAAAATATTTCCGGGGGGGGGGGGGGAGTTGTGATGTAAAAGCGCCGTGACGCTGGCACCTGGCACTTGGCACTATTTTGTTGTGGTGGCGCCATGTCCATGAAAAGTGCCAGTGCTCTTGGCGCTATTTTTGACTGGCACTAGGAACAAAATGCCTGGCGCCATTGGCGCTGAGTTGAGAAGCGCCATGGCGTTTTTGGTGCTTGGCGCGCACCAAAGTTCTGGCTATTTTCACATCACTAGGGGGAGGGCTCTTGAAGGAAATATATTTAAGCTTTTTTCACCTGTTGAAGAAAGAAAGTGAAAGAATGTGCATATAAACATGTACATAGAAAAAAAAGCAATTTCTATAGGTGAAATTCACAAAATGGAGAAAAAATATGTTTCTGAATTTTCATGTTAAAATGTTTTCTTGCAGACTATACCATCGATGGCACTCAGTTTTCGGGCAGGCTCCAGGCAATACTAGAGATGTTGAAAAATAAAATGGAGAAAGAGGCAAAACGGTCAGGTGGTGCTGCCTCGGCACGGACATCGCCAAAAAACCGCGTGGTGAGTTCTAACTGTCTGCCAACAACTTTGTACACATGTGTCAGGACTGACTTTTTGGGGTTTGAACAGGACTGACTTTTCGCGATCGGGATTGGTGTCTTGGGATCGGGATTGGCATTTGTTCTGCATTGGTATTGGGATTTTTGAAAAGTTATCATATTGGATTATTTCATCTAAAAATGCCACAAAAATGGATCTAGAAACAGGCAGAAAATGTCAGAAAAATGTCTCAATGGCCCATTGAGGATTGCTTGTCACATTTCTTAAATGCAATAATGTTATTTTTTAAAGTTTGAAAATTTTCTGTGATAGATGTGCCACACGCGCCAGCAGAAAAATCGGCACACACCGCATTTGGCCCCGCGTGTCAGTTTTCACTTTTTACTAACTAGACTGGTGTTTTCATGTTCAGTTTGAAGTCTCTGGTAAAATCGTAGGGCACAATCATTATGCGAGTGGTGATGGAGCCAAATTGGGGCCGCCCCGCTCCAGAGTTGATTGAGCTACCATGGAAATCCGATGTATCTCAGCATATGCCTTGCAACAAAGACGCAACCTACGGCCTGGCCAATGACGCTCGCCAAGACCTGACACCGAGCCAAGCGGACGCACATCCGAACGCGCCCTAGGTGACTTGCACTCGTTGACCGTGTTGACGTGTTGACGTTTACACATGCTGAACACGGTTACAGGTGTATCGCTCCGTGATGGTTCGACAGGCGCCGCCAGTGCCGAATGGCAAACTGGTCAAGCACGCGGTCAGCGAGGGCATCAACGAGAAGCCCAGCATCGCCAAGGTACAGTTTGACGTTGCTGGGCATGTTTTTTTGGGGGAGGGGTTGTTTGGATTGGGCTGTTTGGATTGTGAAGGTTTGAGTCATGCGAGAGTAGTCTGCTGCTGTTTAAAAAAAAATTTATTTTAAAAAATTGGCGTTTTTCAGAAAGTATGTGGTTTTTTAAATTGACGTTTTTCAAAGGAATGTGGATTTTTAACACAATTTGTTGAATTGAATTTTGAGTTGAAAAGTTGACAGAAGTGGACGTGGGAAGTAGAAGGTACATGGAAAAGGGAATTGGGTGTAAACTTCGCAGGCTGAGGGGCCCATCATGTCGGCCAAGCAGGTGCGCCTGGGCACCAGTATCCTGTACGACATGCTGGACCTGCCCAGCACCATTCATTTGATGGCCAGGGAGCTGCGTGACACCGAATGGGGGCAACAGCGGGTAGGTGTATTTTGTTGTGAGAGTTTTGGTCAGCGAGAAGGAGGATACTGAGTGAATGGGTGTTGCTACTAAGGAGCGGGCACTGGTGCCTGATTTGGGCCCCTTGCCCCCGTACCTGCCGGAGACCTGCATGTGCGACCCGCAACCCACCGTGCTGCCAAAACCACCCATGGCAGCCGTGCAGCCATTCCGCTCGACTGTCAGCATGGCGTCCAGTATGGAGGGTGAGGTCGGCTCCCCGCCGCCCGCGTCCCTGGGCACCCCTGGCAGCATGGGGTCGCAGCTGCTGTTCGACGCACTGACAACACGCAGCTGATCGCAGCGATGGCCGGGAACATGAGTATGGACGAGGTGAGGAGGCTCCGGGATCTGACGTTTCTGTGAACAATGACGTATGTCCATGAATGGCGCAGGAGGCTGCCGAAATCAATGCGCTGTTGCAGTCCCAGGCAGGCGACCCGGCCGACTGGATAGACCCCGACCTGGATGATCTCTTGCCCGAGGAAGATTAAGAAGATAAAGGGTAACATGCTGTTTTTAATGTTCAGGAATTGCCTCAATAAGTTGCTCACTGGTAAGGGGTGGTGTTTTATTGTCTTTTCATGTTGGGTACGGGTTTCTATTACACGTGAATTAAAGGGTGGCATTTTGTTTCTAAAATGGTGCGTGGATTGGAAAATAAGTTACTGTATAGACTTGGTGATTTGATGGTAAAATGCAATTAATTTGGGAAATCATCTGTATATATGTGCCTTTGTGTTGTTTCAACTTTTTTTTGTTCACTCGCAGTGCTGTTTGTAATTTTTGCATTTTGCAGTTAGTCTTTTGTCAACTAGTGTGCGCAGTTCATTGTGGTGAGTTTTACACCGTGGTTTTACCTGTTTGCATTTTGCACTGTTTTTTTTGGGGGGGGGGTGTGGAACCCCGGGGGCTGCCAATAGGCTGCAGGGTGACGTCACTGGTTTTTGTTGTGAAAAGTTTCGTATTTTCGAATAATATCGCTTATTGTGAAATAGGTTGCGGTCCCAGGGTTTCCCACCTTGATATTAAGGGTAGGGAATGTGAAAATGCCAGGAGTGCCGCGTAGGGAATGTGAAAAGTCTCAAGAAAACTTATTCATTTGCACCTGGAGTGGTTTTCGGTCCTCTGGCACAGTGTAAACTTGTCATCTCTTACTCGCTTAGTCGGTAGCATCTGCTACAGTGCACATATTTTGATGGATCACCGATTATGTGAACTTGGCATTTTTCCAATATAGTCTAATTTTTTACTTGGATACGATTACATATTGTACAAACAAGAGTAAAAGACACAAGATAACCGTCCGAGTCACTGATAATGTGCGCGGAATATGATAAGGCCACCGGATATGGTCGCTAATGGCCGCCGACACTGGCATGCAACGTCGGTTCACTGTCGTCAACAGCGGTATACAACCGGGATGTCCATACGGGATTTTGGACAGGTGCCAAGTTCACATATTCACATGTTCACATGTCGGGATTCGATTTTGATGTGCATCGCCACTCTAAATAGACTCCGCCCACTTTCATATAAATGCCCACGCGGCGGGTCGCCCTGCGCGCACTGTAAACACCTTCCCGGTCACGTCCAGCACCCAATTTTTGATGACACTTGTGACATCCTATCTCCAGTTCTAGGGTGCGCCTGAAGCTGAAACTTGGGGAAAATATTGACGGAACCCCCCTCTACTTCACATGAATTTGGGGGGTCGCGGCGACCCCTTAGAGGGTGCGTCGCCATAAGTACAAAAATTTTATTGGCTTTTCTGGTGTCCCTCACAGGTCCGGCACCCACTAATTTTTAAGCTGTGGGAGGGGTATAAATCTAAAATTTTGGGGATGTGTTACCAACACCCCTCCCCTACTATACACTATTCAAAAATGTGAGATTAATGCGAAAAATTTCTAAAATATTCTTTTATTCTCTAAAAAAACACGACCACCCAATAGATGGATGACAAATAATTCACTTTTTGGAACTTTTTCATTAGACACTTGAAAAGCTGGTTTACGATACTTTAAAGTGAAGGGTTTGATGATCAAAGTTATGTAAAGAACCACACCTCTAAAACGCCTGCATTGCAAAATTTACTTGGGGGAATTTCAAACTGTAAATTTTGTAAATTTTTGTTCCTGTAATGATGTCATTATGGTGTCAAAAAATTCCCCCTAAGTAAATTTTGCAATGAAGGCATTTTAGAGGTATGGTTCTTTACATAACTTTAATCATCAAACCCTTCCCTTTAAAGTATTGTAAACCAGCTCTTCAAGTGTCTAATAAAAAAGTTCCAAAAAGTGAATAATTTGTCATCCATCTATTGGGGGTCATGTTTTTTAGAGAATAGAAGAATATTTTAGAATTTTTTCACATTAATCTCACATTATTGAATAGTGTATAGAAGGGGAGGGGTGTTGGTAACATATCCCCAAAGTTTTAGATTTATACCCCTCCCACAGCTCAGAAATCAGTGGGTGCCGGACGTGTGCGGGACACCAGAAAAGCCAATAATTTTTTTTGCACTTATGGCAACACACTGTAAGGGGTCGCGGCGACCTCCCCAATTAAAGCAAAGTGGAGGGGGGTTGCGCCAATATCTCCCCCAAGTTTCAGCTTCTGGCACACCCTAGAATTGGAGATAGGATGTCACAAGTTAAATCAAAAATAGGGTGCCGGACATGACCGGGAAGGTGTTTACATCCCCGTTCTTTTGGGAAATACCACATATGACAAATTGGCAGCTTGCCAAAGAGAAGCCAAAAATTATTTGCAATCGCTTTAAATAAATTAGCTAAAAATAGGTATATAACCATGTATATAGATGAAAATAGCGATTATGAAGTTGAGAGTTGAAAAAATGTGGCTAATTTTAGCGATTTTGAGCACTCTGCTCTGAGTGTTTTCACTCTCACTTGTACAATACGTAACCGATAACTTGGACGGCTGCCAATTTGTCATGAATAGACCGTTCTTTTTCTTGCTGCACCTTGGCTCCGCCTTTACCGTACCTCTGCCCACCTACCGTAATCCATTTTTAATAAAAAGAATCGTTATCTTCTGTTTGATCCTGTATCGTGTCCTGCGTTTTTCGACGTTTCATTGAAATTCTTTCCGTGTTCAGGTAACAAGCTTATCTGTGCATCCTAAAGGAACTTCTCTATGTGTCTAGTGATTTGATTTGCATTTTATCCGTTTCTATTATTCGGAAAACTTTGGCCGAGTGCCAACGGTTCATTCAGCCGCCAATTCGCGGTTGGTTTCTTTCTTTGCGCGGTAGCGCTTGAACTCCATCCGGCTAATCTGATGCGTGGCATCAATTTCAGACGTCACAGCTGCGGTTTGGATAATGTCCGACTGCGGGTTTGCTGCAGTCGTTACAATGTCGAATTTAGCAGTTCGCTGGCGCCGACTGCCTTTAGCTATGGTTGGTCGTGTTGATTTTTAAATTTGTGCCCCCGCCGGGGATCAGATACATGTGCAAAAAAAGCACCTCCGTTGTTAGCTGGAAAATTTTCTGGGAGGGGGTTAGCGGTGCCCAATATTTTAAAAATTTTACGGTGTAGAACGTAGAATTTTGTTGAAAATTTGTTTCCATAGAAAGCTAGGCGGTTTGGAGGTGATGTTTCGGGGGAGGTGTAGCCATAAATTTTCGAGGTATATTCTGACGGTGGGGTATCGCGCGAAGATGGATTGCAGATATTCAACAAAATAATTTCGTGTATCTGTCAAGCCCCGACAAATTTCTTCTAGGCACAAATGTGATTAATTGTTTCAGCTAGTCAGTTTGGCCTCCCAATTTTGCATCGTGCCTGTTTTTGCATTTTGGTTCGCGCGACCACCAGCCAAATATCGCTCTAGTAAAACTTTGATTTTGATCGCTGGAGCATTTTGGGTAGGTAACCACCCCCATCACTATAGTATTTAGATTCGTAACTAGTGAATCCGTAATGTTGAAAGCGCCTGGATTTTGGCGCCAAACGCCAGCGCCCGGCATTTTGTTCCTGGCGCCGGGTAAAAAGTAGCGCCAAACGCGACATGACGCTTTTCAAGGGCATGACCAAGTGCCAATGATGCCACAGTAAGGTAGTGCGAAGCGAATAATACGCTATGGCGTTTTGCTTTGATGCTAGCGCCAGCGCCATGGCGCTCTTGCATCACTGACCCCAACCCGAGACAGGGTTCGCACGTTACCGCATTTACGCACTCAACTTTCCGTTCACAGATCGTTGTCAGCCGTTCATGCGGTATTGTCTTTATCAACTGGTGCCTGTGGCTGCGGCTGCACTGAGGACGATACTGCTTTTGACGTCTCATTCTACCATCTGGTTGGTTTCAGTTTGTTCACGTTATTCCTGAAGTTGAGAGCAAGGGCATTCTGCCTGCTCATTCTACTATCTAGTTGGTCGAAAATCGATGCTGGTAGATAGATAGCCGGCGATTTTTTTTTTGGGTGGGGTGGTTCGAGGGGTGGTGCCTCTGGATAGATAAGATAGATAAGGGGTTGAGCAGGGGGGTTACCCCCCCCAATCCGCCACCTATCTAAATATCTATCTCGGAGGCAAAATTTTCGACTGCTATCCCCTAGACCTCCCCCTAGGGTTCAAACGATACCGCGGTCCCGGTACATGGTTCGGCAAAAAGTCGGGACTGGGGCGGTCCCGGTCCCGACACCACAGTCCCGGTCCCGGTCCCGACAATTAAAAAAAGCCAGTCCCGGTCTCGACCACACAGTCCCGGTCCCGGTCCTGGAATTTTATAGCGGCCCCGACAAGGGATGGAAAAAACGTCTTTTTCAAAAAAATTTTGCCAGAAATGGCACTTTTCTAAAGCGATTTTGTAGGAACATCTAAAAAAATTTTTTTGCGCAGTAGCGCACAAATACCCAGCCAATGATTACTAGGTATGTATTTTTCCATAATGTGACAGCGTTAGAAAGGTCCCCAACATGATTTTAGTATGAGATATAGGTATATAAATAAACGTATATTGTAGACGTTGGCGCCAACGCCAGTGCCAATACTGCCATGGCGTTGGCACCTACAACTGGCGCCGCCCCCCCCCCCCTCCTAAAAAAATCCTGCGTACATTGCGTTTCATCATATATTCACAACTTCAAGTGAAGATGGCAATGGAATACTGCTTGAATAATGTTATAAGAAAAGGCTAATACATTGAGAGTGGCCCTTCACACAGTGGAGGTGTGTGGAACAATATTGGCTGGATATGACGTACCAATAAGGTTCAAACAATACCGCGGTGCCGGTACCTGGTTTGGCAAATCCCAGTACCGGTCCCGACCCCCCAGTCCCAGTCCCGGTACTGGTCCCAACAATTGCAGAAAGCCAGTCCCGGTCCCGGTCGCGACCCCCCAGTCCCGGTCCCGGTCCCGACATTAGAAAATTTCTGGTCCGAGACCCTACCTCCCCCCCCATCAGCCAGCTATCTAAATATCTATCTGGAGCGATTTTTGAGAAATTTTGCCTCAATTTTCGCTCGCTTATTATCGTATGTATTTATGGTTTTTCACCCTCAAAATCAAACCCAATGTGATAGATATTTAGGCATATAGCTGAGCGGCGCCAGGGATAGATAGATAGCTGGAGCATTTGGGGGGGGGCGGGTAACCGCCAGCGCCATGGCGCCATTAACCTACTACAGAGGTCGAATTTTAGGGGGTCCCGTTCGCCGGGTTCCGTACACAATCCGTCCCCCGCTCAAAAATCCTGCGTACGTCCCTGGTTGAGAGACAGTTGAATTCAAACATTAAATTTAGGTTAGAGCTGCATTTCAACGGTTTGGCTATTTTCCACCTCTCGCAGATGCTGGATGGTTGTGTGACGGGCGGCACCGCGCTTTGTGCCGCGCCCGTCGCAGCGACACTGGGGGTCTCTGACGCGTGGCTGCAAGTAGATTATCGCCCCGGCACTTGATGCTCACTTGTGAGTCTATATTTACTTGTTTGGTATGTAAATTTGTTGCGTTTCCGAGCGGTTTTTGTTGGTTGATTTTTGTGCGCGTTGGCACTGTTTGGTGAATAGATGGAAGAAACTGATTAATAGATGGAAGAAACTGATAAATAGATGGAAGAAACAGTACTGTCGGTCATCTATCTACACTCTCGAGTAGGGTTGGGAATTTCAAAATTTTCGGTTCCGGTTCTCGGTTCCAAAAGATTTCGGTTCGGGTATCGGTTCTCGGTTCCTGAAAACTTTCGGTTCCGGTTCTAGGTTCGGTTCTTAAACTCGGTTCCGGTTCGGTTCTAAAATGATCAAAATTTCGGTTCCGGGTAATAAAATAACCGGGTATCGGGTAATAATCGGCTGAACAGCAGAAAAACAATATACCCAAGTTTACATGTGTAAGTACATTGGTCGAATATTTCATACTACAGGAGCATATCACAGCTTCAATTATTATTGAATTTCAATTCAATAGTTTCATGGTAGAATGCAGAAATCAGAGTTGTTATAATAATACTGGTATTAGAAAAAGTGTAAAAGCAAACATATACGTTTTCTGTACTCGCGTACTTTCAAAATAGCCTTAAAATAGGTTAAGAGTAGGTACAAATAGGTAAAAAGCACATAAATAGCCAAAAATAGCTGAAAATGTGCGATAAGACATATTTATTTTCACCGTCAAAGTCATCAATGTGTAAATAGGTATGAAAGGTAGAGATTTTGTATGAAAGTTAGGGTGAATTTCTCAAAAATCGCTCCGGAATAGATATGTAGATCGCTGGCGATTTGGGGGGGGGGGGGGTTCAGGGGATAGTAACCAAAAATTTCGCCTCGGGATAGATAGATAGCTGGAGCGTTTGGGGGGGGAGTAACCCCCCAACCCCACCTACCAGACCCCTGGTATGCGGTATCAAAACTTTTCCCGCGTTTCGAGCGCTTTTCGATGCGCGATGGCATTATCCCGCTACTTGATAGCTAAGCATGTTTAATTATTTGTAATTGTCAGTACGCAATTGTGGCGCAACAATTTGGACATCGAAGATGAGATATTGGCATCGTCGTGGAAAGCACCGGTTTTATTTGCTCGCTGCCGTCTTTCATTTCGTTTCGTATTTAATCCTTTCATGAGCATTCTGTGTTACCTTTAATCGACAAAATAACGCCTGACGAGTTACTCGAGGGAGTTTTTTTCATTTCTCGGAATTATTTGGTACATTGTGCCCGCTATTGATGCCAAGGTGCGATTATAAAGGATCAGGGGCGTATCCAGTTCTTTGAGCGGGGCGGGGGTTTTGTATTTTATGTACATATACAGCGACAGCGGAATTTGATCCCAAAAGTATTTCCTGGTGTTTATCCGATTTGACCCCGGAAAGGGGGGGGGGGTTGCAGCCCCCCCCTCCGCCCCCCTGGATACGGCCCTGTAAGGGATATTTTTCAGAATAAAGGTGAACAGGATTATTTTCCTCGCCCAGCCAACAGGGCAACTTATTTATCATTGGCCGATACTCCTCGTTTTTGACTTGGTTTGTATTTATGATTGATGCATTTATGTATCTGTTTCACGGCGTTTTTTAATTGCTTATGTTTGGTATTGTGTGTCGGCAATTTATCGATAATTGTGATTTGTGATTATATTTACATATCACCAACGACGTAGCCAGGGGCGTGGGGGCCCCCTCCTCTCCTGGGCGATGGCAGGAATATTCCCGGAATCGTGATGTTGGGACCGATTATTGGCGCCTACATCCCCCCGTTCGCCGGGCCCCTTTATACAATGCGCCCCCCCCCCGCTCAAAAATCCCGGCTACGTCCCTGCATATCATACTAAATATTTCTGTGGGCTCGATATAGGGCTGGCCATCGTTTTTCAAACGTTATTTACATTCCTAGTTCGATACGTATTTGTTGATTTTCGCTTCGTTTATTGCTGGTGAGGACTTTCGTTTATGATTTTTCGTTACTTTATTTGCTGCACATTTGTTTGTCCTCTGCCAAATAGATCTGCAAAATCGCTTGAGCATGCCAGTTTCTCTGCGCTGGCGTATGTATGGATTGATCATTTGTTAGTCATTATTGTTTGAAAGAATCTTAGCATTTTGTGGGAACTGCCAAAAATACCATAAAGACGAAGTTTTCACTCTGTTGTTCTAGCTATTTTATGGTTTCTGATGTCAATCCGTGGGCTTTGTGTAGCCTCCGTGTGACACCCATTTCTATATGAACGATGTCAGTATTTATGTGTTTGTGTGCTTGGCATGTTTACGATAATTATCATTTTCAGATTCTGATAACCACAGCAACGAGTAAATATTTATTAAATATTTTAGTAGTAAATATTGTATTGTATTGTTTAAATATTGTATTAGGGTAAATTTTCTGGATCATTAGGCTGATGTAAATATGCATGGGTGCAATATATGATAATTGGGCCGAGTAGACTACTTGTCGACTCGGCCCGCTGGCTCAACTACATGAATTCACCACTCGATCTACTTCGTTTGCCCTTCACGACGCTCCTACACACATCCACGATCAAGTCCTGTGTGACTAGACTTCTTATGAATGTCTCGACCCCCCTGCATACATAAATATCAGCCCTCCAAGAGAATTGTGCCTTGGCTGATCCCCCCCCCAGCAACGTCGGCAATGTTTCCCGATGTACGTACGTTTAGTTTCACATGGCAAGCACGCCGTCCGCCGATCTGCATCATCGACCATTTTCCAGCCGGTACGACTGCGATGACTTCTGTATGCCGCCGACGCGTCATTTCGAAAAAAGCCTTGCTGTCGCCGGACGTGCCCAATTCCAGCTCAATTCGCATTCTAGTCAACCCGACACTCAATCAACACCAGTCAAGATGTCCCAACAACTCCGCGCCGGTTCCTGCAACGTTGCCCACCGTGGAAAGTGAGTTATTTTACCACTTCTTTTGTTCCACTTGGCAGGTGGCCAAATTGTTTTGGCAGTGTAGTTTGACCTATTTTGTGGGTTATTGAGGCATATTTTACGTTTTCGCTTCATGATTTCAGTATTTTTACTGGAGTTTACCCAAAATGCCAATGTTTTTTGACAAACATGGGAAATTTGTGTCACGTGAGCGAGCTTTAGAGTTAGGTTTTGTTGATGCAAGCGGGAATGTAACAGCTTGGCCCCTATTGCAACACCTGTAACACCTATTACATTCCAAATGTAGGAAAACTGGCACATTGCCAGCTGCTACTCAGTCGTTTTCTGAACCGCACTTGACGGCACAAAACGGGGGAGCGGGTGGAAATGTTCATGAAGTTTCAGGGTTCCACCCACAACAAAACACGAGTTTAACACCCAATGAAATGAATAACGATTTTGATTTCATTCCCAATTCCCAAAACGGTGCACAGTATGAGCCTTCGGGCAGTGCGCATAATAGTTCAGAAGCTGATTTGCGTGAAATTGACAGAATCGTAGGTCCTTGTAGCGAACTTTTGGCTCAGTGCAATGTGCATTTGAATTTGCCGCCTACTGTCAATTCACAAACGGTTGCGGAATCCGAAGTGCAGCGTATGATGCATTCGGATGCGAATTTGCACATAATTTTGTCAATTTTAGATGGATGGAGAAACGAAACAAGCAAAAATTTCAGCAGCTTGAAAAGCCAATGGCATCCTCGATTTCATCTGTGGCGGTTCCAATGGTTCTGCCGGCCATGTCTAGTAGGGTGTCAATGGCGCCATCCCAAACTGTTTTGCCTGGCACTCATTTTGATGCAAGGGTGCCAATGGCACCAGCTCCTGGTTTTGTTTCGGCGCCAATGGCGCACCAACAGAACCTTTTAGTTGGTTCATTGCCAAATAGCGCGACTCTGCCTGTCGCTGCTGCCGGTGTAGCGGGATATTTTATTGGGTTTTTGGTAAAGCATATGGTATATGGTGCAGGGCTCGTCAATTTAGTGACGAGTCTGTCATGATGTTCTGCATGCGTTTGGCTCAATTATACCCTGAATGTGTCATGAGTAAAGGTACGCAGGAGCAACGTTTGCAAATTATTGGTCACAAATTATTGGATTCTTTTTGATTTGTCCATCCCTTGGGGGGAGTGGATGTTGTTGCCATTGCATCAGCAAGTGGACGCTGGAACCAAGTCTCTGCATGAAATTGTGGGCGAACTCAACACATACATGTCATGCACACATAATATGCATGCATAATACATGCGTGCAAACAAAAATAAGAACAACGGGAAAAATAACAATGCGAATAATGGGAATTGCAAATGAAATTTTGGCTGTAATGACAAAACGGCACCAAGAACAAGCATTCTGGAAATGCTGGCATGCAAACTAGGGATGCCAACACAAATTCCAGTGCCAAAGAAAAGTGTCATTGGAAAGGGCATCCATTCCCAATCCACATTCACCAGATCGTAGGTTTTTCAACCCTGATTTGCCGGCATATCGCCCCGATTTAGCTCTTAGGAAGCCTAATGACAACAAAGCGCAAAACGGGTCCACCAGCACAAAAAGCCAAAGCTGCACGCGAAAATGTTGGTCTTGAAATGACTAAGTCCAATGTCATAGACACATTTTGGCAGCAACACGTGAACACTATCAATCCCGCTTTGACTAATTGTGTTTGTTTTCAAAGCTTCCACTTGACCAATGTTGCTCTGAGTCAGTGTGAACACATTAATTTTGATCGTGCAAAATGAGTCGACCCAAATGTACCCATGACAACTGTTTCGATTCACAATGTCGATATTTCGGCGCTTTTGGATTCGGGCAGTTCAACTAGTGTTTGCCTGATGACTTTGTTGATTTCTATTTGGGCCCAAGCCGGCCTCGACACGGAAACTGAAATGAAAAAATTTCAATTTGTCCAAAATGATTATTTGGAGACTGTAGGTGGCAAAGTCGATGCCAGTCACCTTGCTTGATACCCGGTTCGCATTTTTCACACATCGCAGTTAGACGGTTGGCTAGGGTTCAAACGATATGACTTTTCGATATCGATATTCGATATGTTTTTCTGAAACTCGATATTCGATATTGATACGATATGGAACCTCAATATCAATATTCGATATTTGATATTGAAAAATGTTTGATATTCAATATTTTTGATATTCTATATTGTGATATGCTTTTGGTATAGCAAGGCATATTTCAAGTGGCATATTGTATCTTCATGTGGTTGCACACATGTTTAATCATCTCTACTGAAATTTGAATGGTGCCAGTGATTTTAACAAGCTTTACATCACTCGATGGTAGAAAATAGAAGAAAAACATGATGAATCAAAGTGTATCAGACAAATAACAATTGGTAGATATTACAGTTCATCCTAACCTAATTGCTTAAGGGCATGTTGCAAAAAAAGTATATCAGCATTTTCTGGCTTCAAATTTAGCACTCCAACAACACTGACATTTTAAATACTGTACTTTTACTCATCAAATACCTATATGCTATAAGATCAACCATAAACATCTCAAAATGAAAATGAAAAGTAAATTTGGGGACACAATACAGGTTCGATATATCGAAAAAATGGTCGATATTCAATATCGATATTCAATATTTTCAAAATTTTTGATATCAATATTTGATATTCGATATTTTTTCAAAATTTTCGATATCGATATTCGATATTCAATATTAAAAAATGGTCAATATCCGATATTTGATATTCAATACGATATATTGTTTGAACCCTACGGTCGGCAATACATGGCCGACATGGCGGTTTTGGTTGTCAATGACAGAAAAGTGAGAAATGCAACAGTTTTTGATCGGCACTGACTTGTTAGCCACATTAGACACTCACCGTTTGATTGCCATTTTTTTGGAACAAAATTGTGCTGCTTGCAAAGGTCAATTGGTGCCCGACACAATTGAGTGGATACCTGCTGTTGATGCAGCTAAACTGCCGGTCAAGCACCCTCTACCAGCATATTTGAATGCAAAACCATCCAATTTGAATTTGTCACTCAAGACTAATGCTAGTTTGCATGCACGCAAATGAGTCACCATTCCACCTCATTCGTCTAGACAAATTTTGGCTTCTGTCAATAGGGCTGCATTCGTACCAGACATGAATGCCACTGCATACATTTGTGATGTTACAAATCTGGACACTAAATTAGACGACTCTGCCGTAGTGTCAAAACTCGATTTACCCTCGATTTTGGAGGTGGGAAGTGTCAAGTTGACAGTCGTTAATGAAACAGCGGAAATAATCCAGGTGCCAAAAAATTCACAAATTGGTCAATTCGAACCCTTATTGGCAGTTTTTCAACCCACAAGAAGTTTTGCTGCATTTCAGGTCAAAAAACTGCCTCCACCCGGTGTTCTGAGTCACGACTTTCCCCTTGACAAAGAACGTGGAGAAGAAGCATAGCAAAATTTGTCGAAATTGGGGATTGAAAAACAGCCAGAACACCTTCAAGAGAAATTGAAAGAATTAGTTTATCAATTTTCTGATTTATGGTCCCACAGTGAGATGGACATTGGTTGCACTGACATTCTAAAGTTCAAGATCGACTTAGAGCCTGGCACACAGCCAATGAAACTGGCTAAACGCTATGAAACGCCAGCTAAGAGATTGTTTGTGCAACAAATGGTCCGTGACTTACAAGATAAAGGAATTATCAAACGCTCTAATGTTTTCCACTTGTTTTGGCTTTGAAACAAGATGGAAACTTTCAGATGTGTCTTGATTTGACCAGCTTGAATAAGAAAACAATTCAAGATTGTTATCCATTGCCAAGAATTGCAAACATTTTGCAAGAGTTAGGTGGACAAAATATTTTTAGCACATTTGACATCCATTTGGGCTACCACAATATCCAGCTGGCTGATGAGGCGACCAGGGATATGTGCAGTTTGGTTTGTAGCCAAGGTCAATGGTGCTTTTTGAGGCTCGTTTTTGGATAAATGAATGCTGGAGCAGTTTTCCAACGGATGATGGATACCATGCTTTTAGGATTGCATGATGTATCCTGTTCTGATGTTGCGCCAAATCAACCGTTTTGTTGGTGTTACATTGACGACATCATTGTAGTGTCTTCAGACCCCGAACAGCATTTGGCGCATTTATTCAAGTTATTTTGCTGCATTAGATGGGCGAATTTTAAAATGAAACCCTCGCAATGTAAGATTTTCCGGGACAGTTTGGAATTTTTAGGGTTCACGGTCAATGACAATGGCTTGCTTCCTCGATTTTCCAAACTCGAAGCAATTTTAGCACAGCCAGAACCGAAAACGAAACAAGAGCCAAAAATGAAACAAGAGTTGCGTACTCTATTAGGTCAATTCACGTTTTTCCAAGGATTCATCAAAGATTGGCTTCGTTTGACACACACACTGTTTTTACACATGAAAGGAAATATTCCAAAGAAAGGTCATACACCTTTAGAGTTGACTGATTTTGATTGTTTGTGTATTGAAAAATTAAAGGCCGCTTTGACACAAGCTCCGGTCATGGCTTTTCCACAGTACGACAAGGTGATTACAAAGTCTGACAAAAGTAAACTTACACGTTGCTTGCTTTTCATGCACACCCAAGATGTCGAATTTCAGTTTCTGCCCGGATCTGAAAATGTGGTCGCTGACTCTTTGTCGCGATTGTCAGCTTTGGATAGTGGCAAATATGATCCCGCTTATCAACAAGCTATAGATTTGGTAGATTGTGTACAAGCAGCTGCAGCGCAACCTACAACGGAGTTGAAACTCATGGTAGATTGGCTTGCTGAACAGACAAGACCAAACTATTGTCGCAATTTCAACATTAAATCATTTGCCACCACATTTGATGTTAGATAGAGGAATTCTTTACTATAGGATGAAAAGCGATTGGAAGCCATATGCATCAAAGCACATGCGTGAGTCACTGCTTCAAGCAGCACATGCTGGCAATTTAGGGTCGCATGCTGGCGTCGATCACACTTTAGGCTTGCTTCTAAATTTTGCGAATTGGCCGGGAATTGTTAACGACGTAGTTGAGAATTTTGCAGTATGGTGAAAGAAACGCCGAGCGCATGTTGCGAGCCCCCACCCACACTAGCCAGCGAAGCACCCCTGAGGGCCTGCAAACGCCCCCTGCCAGCACACGCGCCAGAGGAGGTCACCCCAAACATTCCGAAATTCAATTTGGGTGCCACTAAAGTGTGCGCTGCCGATATGGGCGCTGCCAATGCAAGTGCGGGTGCTACCAAGGGCATGATTCCAATCCACATCCTGGAAGATATAATAAGTTTGTTTTACTGGTATCAATTCAAAAGTTTTGTGGTTTTCAATTGTGAAAATCATTGAATTACGAAATTATTTGCATCAAAACTACTATGATTAGCAAAAATTAAAATTTTTGACTTCATAAAATTTCAGTTCTTCACAAATAAAATATTTCCTATCCACAATTTGCATTTTCATCCACAGATGGCAATACCGAGCTAGAGTCTTGGTTGGAACACACTCGCAATCAGTTCCAACACGAAATTTCATGCATTCAGAAGCGCAGGGCCAATTTATTGACCATGTGCACTTCCAATTCCAGTGCTGCTAGCAAAAGTTCTGATACAGATTCGGTGAAGCGCCGCCACAGGGCGCTCGTGGCTGCTCGCACCGCCAGCAGCACCGTTTTCATGCAGGTATCATATTGATACAATATTTTTGTGCATTGAAAAATGTTTCTCTCAATGCACAAAATTATAGGATCCACCGCGACTTCCACCTTGGCCCCTAGCACCGCGGCACGCGCGTCCCACTCCAGTTTGACCGGCAGGCACTCAGGTAAATATTACTCACAGCCATCAATATTTACTAGTGACGTCAACTGGATGCGTATACATAACCTGAAATAATTCAGGTGCGCCAGCTGCGCGCCGACGCCACCACTAGCAGCTCGTCCAGTGATGCCACGCCCACCGTCCAGACCGACCAGCCCAACACCATCTTCATAGGCAGCGACAACCCAGACTTGGATGACCACCTACCCCACAACTGGCACTGATCCAATTTTGTAGTTTTAGGTTTGACTTGCATTGGAACGTTGGGCCTTGCGCAGGGGTGGTAAAGGTATTTTTGGGTTTCCCCTGAAAGATACCCCAACCTCCAAAATGCCAGCTCTCCATCGCTCGCTCCCTCCTTTCCCTCCCTCCCTTGGAGCGATTTGCTATCTATCCACCCACCCCCCCCCCTGAATGCTCAATAAGTAGAATACCCCTGCTGTGCGCACATGTTCAGGTTCAGGTTGCCTGACAGGCAACCATATATTTGTAGAAACTTTATACATCAAAGTGCTATCACTTGCAGTGACCCTTATGTACCGGGTACAAGCGAGTGCACGGCAAAGGCCAACCAAATTTGAAAAGAAAATGAGGCCCAGAAGAAAGGAAAACCTGTGGCTAAGGCGAAGGCAGGCAAAAAAGTGGCTGCAAAAAAGCCCCTGTAAAGTCCTCGGCTGGCAAAAAGGGCAAAAGGTTAGTATCATCAACCTGTGGTGTGCCTAGGGTTGGCAAGCGATTTTTTTGAATATTAATTTTTTTAATCCGAATTTTTTTTAATCACCCATACTGAAAAATCGCTCGCAAAAATTTATGGTAAACTTGGCAGACTTTTTGAAGTCATTGTTTTATGGGATTTTTGTACGAGTTTGGATTCTTAAACTTGGCACATGGCCAAGTTTCTTGCATTTGATGCAAACAAGTTTAAAGACACATGATTTCTGTTTGTATCTCTGATAATCGCAGCAGAATCCAATTAAGCAACCGCAAATGGTGACCCACATACTAGTTGAAACTTGTGTTTACTTAATCGCATTCCGTGGCCACTATCGGTGACGCAAACAAAAATCATGTGTCTATATTTTTGGTATGAAACACAAGGAATTTGGACGTGTGCCAAATTCATACATACTTTTTCTGGGTGGTGGGTGAATCTGTGCTGCGATGATAAGATCGAACCAACGTAAGGCCTTGCAAAAAACATACGTCATTTGTAACCAAGGGCCAAATCACTGACTTGTTTCATCTCTGCTGAGTTTACCCATGCACTAGGTAGAATGCAAAGAAATTGCGCACAAGCATGCACTTTCATGCAAGCAATCCATCAGTTGCTTTTTTCATGCCATTTACAACCAATTTGGTGGTGTAGTAGTCTAGGGATGGATTAAAAGCGTTTTTTTACGGGCCCACTTCTTAAAAAAAATAAGTTTTTTTAATAAAAAAATGCACTTTTTTCGCTTTTTTAAAAAAATATCAAGACATTTCCTAGAAAGCTCCCAAATATGGTTCTAAGTCAATATAAACAGGTATATCTTACGAGTGGCAGTACTTGTTATGATATATAGCCATAGAATGGCTGTAGAGCCATGGGACAGCATTATGAGTGGGGTTTTATGTCAAAAAAATCCACTTTTTATGTTGACTTGCTGTGTAAATTATTTGTCAAATTAGCTATTTGTCAAATGGGCATGAGTTCAAGTGAAGTTAGGGATGAAGTAATGCTTAAATAAGTTTATAAGAGAAGGCTAATACATTGAGACTGATGTTTCCCAGTGTAGAAGTATGTGGAAGCACCTTGGTGATTGGCTGGATATTTTATATTACTCATCACAGCTTTTTATTATATGAAAGCATGCAGGAATAGAAGCAATGATGCTAAGAATACACAAAAATAATGAAAACAACCACCAGTGGTAATGTGCATGTGAAATTGTGCGCTTGCGTGCAAAAAAAATACAAAATGCCTGAGGCATAGGTACAAAAAATTTTGCCAGCACTCTTTTTTAAAAGCGCTGGGACCCTTGCGCTTTTTTTATCAACAAAGCAGCGTTTTTTTAAAAACAAGTGCTTGAAAAAAAGCGCTGGCCATCCCTATGTAGTACCCAAGCACTTTTTTTATGAACAAAGCGGCGTTTTTTTAAAAACAAGTGCTTGAAAAAAAGCGCTGGCCATCCCTATGTAGTACCCATTTCTGTGTGCTTTTAATCATGTAAGGTAGACTGAATCATTTTTGGAAGGTTTCATAGGCATGCTATGTTAGCTGTGTTATGACTAGGGATGGCCGAGGTTTTTTTAAAATTAAAAACATTTTATTTTTTTTAAACCCAACCATTAAAACCATTTTTTTTTAAACCTTGGCTGAAATTTGCGTTGGCTGCAATGCTGCAGCAATTGGGACATGGCGCAGCAAATATATTTATCGAGTGTGTGCCACACCCGATAAGCAGTGCATATGGTTCACACGTGTGCTGAGTGAAGGCTTAATTGTGCTGAAGCACACCCACCCCCTTTTTAACCCTACTTTCACTCATTTTTTTACAGGGGCAAGTTAATACTACAGGGGAAAATCATGATGGTGACGATGAGCAGCGAAGTTTATTGGGACGATCAATTGAGCAAAGAGGAAGAAAATCATTTGGCACTCGACGTTTACAAACATCCGTTCCTCTGGCTTCAGGTAATTTTGATGGTGTAACCAGGATTTTTTTCAGGATCCCCCAGGATGGGGGTGGGCCAGGCCTATTTTGCACATAAGCCTGTTGCGCACAAAACTGATGTGTGTGCAAAATGGGCCTATGTGCGGAACAGGCATATGTGCAAAACAGGTGTATGTGCATGTGCATCAAGCATGTGACCGGGCACCCCAACTTTACCCCCCCCCCCTAGCACAATTGGTTCCAGGTGGCGCTGTCTGGCTGTAT
The DNA here is from genome assembly GCA_964036195.1 of Sphaerolaimus hirsutus. Taxonomy (NCBI): domain Eukaryota; kingdom Metazoa; phylum Nematoda; class Chromadorea; order Monhysterida; family Sphaerolaimidae; genus Sphaerolaimus; species Sphaerolaimus hirsutus. The sequence goes on along the minus strand of OZ038450.1, from coordinate 9,798,901 downwards.
AATGTGCAGACAATGCAACGTCTTGAGTGACGCAATGCGACAGGGTTTAGTCTCAAAAGTCATGGAAAATGCCCTGCCAAATGGAAACTCGGTTGACATTTTGCAGTGCATTTTGCATGACTTTTGACTGTGTAAAATGTTAAATGTCATGAAAGTGTCAAAATTCATGGAAAATCCCTTGCAAAATGAAAACTCAGACAGCCAGCACCACCTGGAACTGATTGTCCTGCTGGGAAGGGGGGGTAAAGTTGGGGTGCCCGGTCACATGCTCAATCACATGCACATAGGACTGTTCTTCACATGCCTGTTTCCAAGGATGTAGCCAGGGGGGGAGGCTGCCCCCCCCCCTTCCTGGGCCGGACCAAAAAATGTGCCAGAAATGGCACTTTTAGATGATGATTTTATCAACAGTTTTAAAAAAATTTGTGCGCAACTGCGCATTTTCACTTCACAACTTATATTTTCGGCTGACTGGTCTCCTTGGTCTCAAAGCCAGTGAAAATGGACTCAATTCCTGTCCATGTCACTCTATATGCCTGTAAAATACAGACATATACTGCTGTTTTGGCGCCAATGCCAGTGGCACTGGCGTGGCACCTATGAATGGTGCCAGCACCATGGTGCCATTCCCCTACGGGTGTATGTGGGGTGTGTTGGCACTTGATTTTTTGTTTTTAATTGTTTTTTTCCAACCCTAGGTGTGGGACTGAGCCCCCCCCCCTGTTAGCTTGGTTCTGTAAACAAGCAGCCCCCCCCCCCCAAGCAAAAACCCTGCCGTGTTTCATAGAATTCCCCTAGAAGAATAGAAGACCTGTGGGGTTTCTTTTTTCAGCGAAGTGCAATTTATTGGGGGGTGTTATACAAGGAGCGGATTTTGCAGAAATACAGTAGAAAGCCGAGTGCATTTGCAGTTTATAAGGTTGTTGGAAAGTTGTCGGTCACCTAATGAGATAACTATTGACACAAAATGCAGACTAAAAAGAATTACCACAAGATACCAAAGCGGCGGTGTTCCAGCACATCGCAGCGGAGCCACACTGGGGGCATATCGTTCCAAATCCAACCAGCATCGCAAATCCAAACGTGAAGGCGGAGACGGAAGAGCAAACACTGGCGTGGCATGGCACATTGTTGCTCATTGTGTTCGAGAGTCAGATGGATGCAAATGGGAGTATGGCGAGAGGAAAGAGGTTGCTAAGAGCGCGGACTGGAGCAGGTTTTGACCCCGATCCTAAGGAGTCATTCAACAACACAGGGTGGCTTCCATTTGGCACACTTGCTTTTGCGCCATATTCCAAAGGTTACTACTTTTAAATCTTGTGGTCATTTCAATTATTTTTTTGCAAAGTGTTCGCGGTTGGTTGGCCATTATGTATTTATGTAGGCCATCAGACCCTGAATCAGGTGTCTCCAGGGGTATTCTAGATATGATAAGATAGATAAATATCTAGATTTCTATATTCTAGCTAGGTGTCAACTTTCCATTTTACTGCAGGCAAATTTTCAGTTTCCGTTTTCCCAAAAAAAGTTTTTGTTGACACCATAATTCTAGCTATCGTTCTCGGTAGCCAGTTAGGCCCCTTTCGCTGGGCCAAACCTATTCCACATGTAAACCCATCCCGCATGTAGACCCATTATAGATGCAGGGGTAAGAGAGGCGGGTGGGTGATCCCACCGCAAACTGCCCAGCTGTCTATCTATGTATCCATCGATGGGACAATTTTTTTGGAAACTTTCCCCTGAACAATCCCCCCCCCTGCCAAATTGCCAAGCTATCTAGCTATCAGGAGCACTTTTGAGCAATTTTACCCTAATTTTCTTCCAAACTGGCTAATTTTCATATTTCTTATAGATTTTCACTTTCGAAATCATTAAGACATGTGTTTCATTGCCTATTGAATGTGCCCTGACACTCCCTCTGAAGTAGCAATTTGCTGCAAATGGAACCCTGAAATCTGGCTACCACTGATGGGCAGCAATATATTTTACAGGATATATCTTGATTATCACGCCTAAAATGGTATTTATTTTCATTCCCCACTGCGCAGCTATAAAGTGGACCAGTTGTGATGGGCATGAAGTTGATGCCATTGTGGAGCTGAACACGCTGCGCACATGTTTGGTACAGAATGCAAGCAAAATTCACCAGGAGCATGTGAGTCGAATCTGAAATCCTGTATTTGCTCAAAAAATCCCCTTGGGGCATCATTATTTCATCAGACTTTCTTGAGGGGGGATTATTCAAGCAAATACGGTATATTTCATGTTTTTCAAAATTTGATTTTGTGTGGGTCCCAATCCCAAAAAGCCATTCCCGTTTGAACTGTAGTTGGTGACTAAAATACTCATGACACTGATATCCACAGTTTATTCATCTTTCACCCCGTTAAACAGCTATTTTGGGCGTTTTACATATTTTAGCAATCCATGCTGTCCTACCCACTATGAACCCCACCCCCCAAGCACAACCCCTCTCCCTACCCACACATTTTTTCAGCTCGCACATTGTTCTTCAGCTATCTATCCATTCCCTTCTGTCGATGTTCCATCTTTCTTTAAACCAGGTTCAAAAAGGCAACCCCATCTTGCGCCCTCCACTGGACCTGAAACCGCTTAACTTGCCAGCCAGCTTTACTGATCCGCTGCATCAAAGCACTCGGTGGAAACTTAGTCACCGCCAGAAAGAGCGCAGTAGGAAGTCTTGGTGAGCAGACAAAATTATCGAAAAAATATTGGGATCGGCGGCCCTGTTTGTTTGAAATTTATCATGCAATTGTTTTCAAGTGCATTTTTTCATTTGGGATTTTTTGTTCAATTTTTGCTTTTTGTCAGTCCTCAAAATTAGCCTCGCTACAAGCTGTGAACGTGTTTTTTGTTTACTTGGTCTATTCGCTCTCCCCACCACCCACAATTCAGATTCCAAAGAAGTCCAAAATGGCCTGCTCGAAATTCCGCGGATTGCCGGACATGCTGCTCATGCATCTAAAACAAAGGCGGATTTCTTCTGGAAGGTGAACGGTCCTGCGGTGATCCGCAATTTGGCGAATTCCATCGCCAAGGTTGTGGAGCGCCATGAAATGATGATGGGCAACGTCAAGCGAGTACCCCCGGCAGAGCCGCGGATCAGCCAGTATCCCGAAGGCGAGTGCGACGACTGCATGCTGGATCAGCCAGAATACTTGCTGCTCCATCTGTGAATGTTTGTGGATAAGTACCTGCGCATGACCAACACTCAGCTGCACCAGATGTGCAAAGGCATGTTGACAACCATCGCGACTACCGAAAGCGTGCTGTTGGCATTTGATGACAATGATGCAGTTGATGACAATGCGGTCATTGTTCTTTCCTCGGATGAGACGGTTTGTTGATATTTTTTGTATGCGTTGTATGTGTATATGGATTGAAAAACCGTTTGTAACGACCCAGTTTTTTTAAATAAAATGTTTTCTTAAAATGGTTGCTTTTTTAAAAAAGCACTGGCGATGCAATATGCAAATCACTATTTGCATATAATTCATTATTTTTGAGCAGGTGCCTGTGAGGTCTTCGAGCAACCACAGCCGCACCACTAACCCTGTCGTCAGCCGAAATGTGGGTGCGCGCGAAAATCTGGAAAATATTGATGTGCCAGTGGTGGACGCTGGCAACATGCTGGGTGTGCCATTGCAGCGTTCTTGTCCGGCACCTTCCGTGGATCATCAGGTAGTTGATGATTTGAGCGGGCAGGGTGGGGGGTGTCGGTGCACAAGTAGCAAAAGTAGTAGAAGTTTGCCATGGTGTAGTTTACTTTGGCGCCCTCAAATGGCACCATACCATCACAAATGATGTGTATACTTGTGGTTTTTGTAGGTGGGGGGGTCGCAGGGGTTCAATATATGAAGTTTTTTCAAGCTTTGGAAGAAAAAAAGGGGGAAAATTGCTAGATACATATGTAGATAGCTAGAGCATTTGGGGGGTAATCCAACCCCTCCCTCCAACCCCTATACTGAACCCCTGCAGTGCCCATGAAGACCCAGTGCTCAATATGGGGGGCAGCACCTAAGCACCGTGTCTACATTGGCACCGGACACATTGTTACTTGTGCATTGGGTTTACTTCTGGGTTCAAATGGATCCCGATCCCGAATCCCGAGAAATTTCGGGATTTTGTGCTCCCGATCCCAAAACCTCAATCCCGATCCCGAAGTGTGAAAAAGCCAATCCCGATCCTGAAACCTCAATCCCAATCCTGATCCTAATATTTCAAAAAACCAATCCCGATCATAAAAAGTCAATCCCATTTGAACCCTAGTTTACTTGTGCACTGGTCCTGTGCCGAATTGAGCTATCCACCCCCCCCCCCCCACCCACTGCGGACCCATTGACTGTGCCAAGGTTATCTTGAATTTCAACCCTAGGGGGGTTGGTTAGATAGCGAATCGCTTCTGTCGTACATTGGCCAATTTTGAGGCCATTTACGTATGTTGTGGTTTGGGGTCAGGGCTATGACCAAATTCTTTTTTTTCTTGAATAGTCCCCCAGTCCTGAGATAATGAGTGTCAAGTCACAAAGTTATGCTAAAAACTGTGTGTTCCACAACTCACCCAAAATGTGGTTGTTTGGGTTGCAAACTTCAGAATAGGTGTCCCATGGAGTCTACTCTATTGTGTTGAAATTTCATTTTGATAGCTCAACTGTAGCCCAAGCTATCGCGTTTTGCCAGCAACAACTGAAAATGCCCACCCCTGTATTTTGGTCTAAAATAATTCTTAGTTGGATTGCAAAATATTTGTTTGAATGGCCCCACACATGCTAATTGACATCGGCAACAAATGTCAACTGATTCCAATGACAATTCAAAGCTGACATTAAACACATGCTTTGAATTGGGTTTGAAACCAGTTGATGTTTGGTATCAATGTCAACTAGCTTGTGTATACCTAATTTATCAAGATTGTCCACAAAAATTGTCTGCAGGGTTCAATCGCCTCCGACAGATGGCGTTTTACTGCCACCAATTTACCAGTCGACAGCAAAAGATGTGCTGCCGGGCCCCGTGCCTACTGGCGGTCTTTCGATTGAGTTCAATTACAACAGATGTGCCGTTACAGCCGTCATGGGAGAAACAGGTGATCAAGCATTTTTGTGTACTATGTTGTTTGCCGTGTGTGCATGTGTGTGTTCTTGTGTGCTTGCTTCAATGACACCACACACACTAGTTGACATTGACACCAAATGTCAACTGGTTCCATTCCTAATTCAAAGCTGGCATTTGAACGGCATGCACTGGCTCATCAGCAAGCTTTGAATCTGGATTGGCACCAGTTGAAATTTGGTGTCGATGTCAACTAGCATGTGTGGGCCCAATGTGTGTGCCAGAAAAGGAGTGACAAAATTTCCGATGTTTTGGTTTTGTGTATTGTTGTAAAAACATCTCATTATTGCAAGCGGCGGCACTGGGGGTGCGCCAAATGGGCGTGCTGCTGCACTCGCTGCAATCCAACCACAGCTCGACCATTTTTGTAGGCACTGCGCCAAATGGCTGCACCAACACGTCAAAAAGATCTGCTGCTGTCTGACCACAGTTCTGACTTGGTCACATGATTGAGCGCATGCATGGGCCTCAACGACAACATTGACGGTACACAAATAGTGGCAGAGGCGGTTGGTGACATGCCTGCAACAATTATTGATTGAGCCAAGACTTCCTTGCCCGACCTTTTTGACAGTCAGTTTTTCTATATTGTCACTTGTCTAATATTCTAATATATCTGTATATGTTGACCCATAACCATATCTAGGAGATATTTAAAAAATGTTTTTTTAAATACCACACTTTTTTAACAACCTGGTTTTAAAACAAACAGTTTTTTTTATCTGTGTGAAGATTGATTGTAAAAGTGGAATAATGGCCCCCCACACGCTAGTTGACATCAACACCAAATGTCAACTGGTTCGCAGCCCAATTCAAAGGTTATTTTGGAATGTCGTCGAGCGAGGCTGCCGCTGCACCCGCACCCGATGAAAATGCAGACCAGAATGAAAATGACACCAGCAGAGACTACCTTCCCGCCCATTGGCCATGAAGATGACTGATTTTTTTTTGTATTTTTAGACTGTTTAGTGTTTTGTCAAAAATAGGGGACCGGGTTGATATACTTAGGTGATTTTGGGTGATCTCAGGTTTGTTTGTTTTCTTACAGGCCATTGTCTGTTGCCTGTGACCCCTGCTAAAAAAAGAGGGGAATGTGTAACACGCGTTTTTTGTTATGACTTCCAGATTTTATCTGGAAGTCAACTTTTCTCGCACTTCCGTTTTTTGTGGTATTTAAAGATGATATTTTGGTCGAGTGGGACACTCGTCCACTTGACCGCGAATGCACAACTTCATAAATTCTCGCGCTGAACTTCGCCGATCACTCTCGACGCCTCCCACCGCGCTTACATAGTCCGGCCCAGCTTGGCCGGACTTCCTAGAACCCCTTGCACGTCTGTACGATAGGTTTCACTTGGCGAGCACGGCCTCCTTTGACCCACGTTTTTGGACATTTTCCGGACGTCTGGCGGAACAACTGGCACCAACTACCGTAACGCCAACCAACGCATCTTTTCTTCAAAAAGAAAAAATCGTCGCTGCCGAAAGTGCCTCTCCGCCGTCCCGCGTGCCCGTCTCAACTGCTCAACACCAATTCTAGTCCGCCGACATTGCAGCAAACACCCGCAATGTCTCAACAACTCAGAGGAGCACAGTTGCGCAACGTTGCCCGCCGCAGGTGAGTGATTTTTTTCATTTTGTTTTCGCTCTTGTTTGGCAGGTAGCCAAATTGCTTTTGGTGGTCTATTTGACGTTTTCGCTGAATGTTTTCCGTATTTTTACTGGCGGATACCCAAAATGCCAGTATTTTTTGATGAACATGGGAAATTTGTGTCACGTGAACGCGCTTTAGAATTAGGATATGTTGATGCAAGCGGTAATGTAACTGAGCTCAGTGAGTCATCTTTATTGGAATCTAAATGTAGAAAAACAAAAACTGGCACAATGCCAGCTTCACAGTCAATTTCTGAACTGCGCTTATCGGCACAAAACGGGGGTGGGTAATGATGTGGAAGAATTTTCAGGGTTCCACCATCAGCAAATACAACAAAATACAAGTTCAACACACAATGAATTGAATTTTGATTTAGATTTTGTTCCCAATCCCCAAAATGGTGCACAGAATGAGCCTTCGGGCAGCGCGCATAATAAACACCTTCCCGGACAAGTTCACCACCCATTTTTTTATCTCACTTTACAGGCAATATCTCCGTCCATGGGGGTGTTATAAGGCTGAAACTTTGTATATATAAAGTTGTAAGACCCCCTTACTCCCCAACAATGGGGGGAGGTGCGGCGACTCACTACAGGGTGGGTCGCCCTATATGCAACAATTTTTGTGGCGTTTTTGGTGTCCCAAGCAAGTTCACCACCCACTTGATTAGCTTCACTTTGAAGGCTATATCTCCAGCTGTGAGCGCGGTAGAAAGCTGAAATTTGGGGGATGTCTTGACAACAACCCCCCTCACAATACACCAGTGAAGCAGCTGCTGACGACCCACTAAAGCATGGGTCATTGCATATAAAGTTGATAATTTCTTTAAGAACAGCCCAAGTGTCAGAAACAAGTTCGCCACCCAACTGCATTACAAAAAAATGTTGTGAGAACATACCTGATATAAAATTAAATCAGATTTGAACCCTAGTTCTGCTCATAAAATTTTTTCAGTAGGGCACCCACCCTGTCCCATAAACAGCAGACTGAAAATTTCACTTTAAACCAATTTTTTGTATCACACTTCAAAAGTTGGTTTACAAAGTTCACTAGGGGAGGGTCTAAGGTTCAAAGTTTTGTAAACAACATAACCTCTAAAATGCTTCCATAAGGAAATTTATTTGGGGTGAATGAAAAAGTGAAAATTGTGTCAAATTTTGTTCCTGAAATGACATCATTTTGACATCATAGCATTCACCCCAAGTAAATTTCCTTATGAAGGCATTTTAGAGGTTATGTTGTTTACATAACTTTGAACCTTAGACCATTCTCTAGTGAACTTTGTAAACCAACTTAGTAAGTGTGAAACAAAAAAATGGTTTAAAGTGAAATTTTCATTCTATTGTTTATGGGACAGGGAGGGTGCCCTACTGAAAATTTTTGTTTTTGGCTGAAATAGTGTTCCAACCCGATTCAGTTTTATATTAGGTATGTTGTTGCAACATTTTTTCAATGCAGCTGGGTGATAAACTTGTTTTGGGACACTTGCGCTGTTTTTAGAAAATGGTCAACTTTATATGCAGTGACCCATGCTTTAGTGGGTCGTTGGCAGCCACCCCACTGGTGTATTGTGAGGGGGGTTGTTGGCAAGACATCCCCCAAATTTCAGCTTTGTACCGTCATCACAGCTGGAGATATGGCTCTCGTAGTGTAGCCAATCAAGTGGGTGGTGAACTTGTTTGGGACACCAAAAACGCCAAAAAAATTGTTGCATATAAGGCGACCCACCCTGTAGTGAGTCGCCGCACCTCCCCCATTGTTGGGGAGTAGAGGGGTCTTACAACTTTATATATACAAAGTTTCAGCTTTATAACACCCCAATGGACGGAGATATTGAATTCGAAGTGAAATAAAAAAATGGGTGGTGAACTTGTCTGGGAAGGTGTTTAGTTCAGAAGCTGATTTGCATGAAATTGACAGAATCGTAGGTCCTTGTAGCGAACTTTTGGCTCAGCGCAATGCGCATTTGAATTTACCACCTACTGTCAATTCACAAACGGTTGCCGAATCCGAAGTGCAGCGTATGATGCATTCAGATGCGAATTTGCACAGAATTTTGTCGATTTTAGATGGAGAAACGATATAAATTTCAAAAATTTCAACAGTTTGAGGTTGATTTGGAGTTGCATCGGTTGAAAAATGCAGAATTGCAGCAAACAGTAGATGGGATACACTCAATGGTGTCAGACATTGGCAAGAATATGCAGACATTGTGGCACAAATTTGATGATAGGACTGTTGAGTCAATGACGACAGTGCCTATTTCGGAGCCAATGGCTGCGACATCACAGGCACCAATGGCATCCTTGATTTCGTCTGTGGCGGTTCCAATGGTTCTGCCGTCTATGTCTAGTAGGGTGTCAATGGCGCCATCCCAAACTGTTTTGCCTGGCACTCATTTTGATGCAAGGGCGCCAATGGCGCTGGCTCCTGGTTTCATTTTGGCGCCGATGGCGCACCAACAAAGTTCTTTGGTTGGTTCATTGCCAAATAGCGCGACTCTGCCTGTCGCTGCTGCCGGCGTAGCGGGATATTATATCGGGTTTTTGGTGAATAATATTCCCGAGTTAGAGTCAAACGCGCCTGGTAAACTAAAACTCGACGACTGGTGGTCCGATGTGACGGCTGCAGTCATGCAAATTTCGCCTTTAGAGCAACCCCATTTTTGGAAACTGTTTTTAGGGCTGCATTCATACCAGACATGAATGCCACCGCATACATTTGCAATGTCACGAATCTGGACACTAAATTAGACGGCTCTGCCATAGTGTCAAAACTCGATTTACCCTCGGTTTTGGAGGAGGGGAGTGTCAAGTTGACAGTCATTAATGAAACAGCAGAAGTGATTCATGTGCCAAAAAATTCACAAATTGGTCAATTCAAACCCTTATCGGCAGTTTTTCAACCCACTAGAAGTTTTGCCGCGGTTCAGGTCAAAAAACCGCCTCCACCCAGTGTTCTGAGTCACGATTTTCCCCTTGACAAAGAAGGTGGAGAAGAAGCATGGCAAAATTTATCGAAAACAGGGATTGAAAAACAGCCAGAACACATTCAAGAGAAATTGAAAGAATTAGTTTATCAGTTTTCTGATTTGTGGTCCCTCAGTGAGACGGACATCGGTTGCACTGACATTCTAAAGTTCAAGATTGACTTAGAGCCTGGCACACAGCCAATGAAACTGGCTGCACGCTATGAAACGCCAGCTAAGAGATTGTTTGTGCAACAAATGGTCTGCGATTTGGAAGAAAAAGGAATCATTGAACGTTCTAATGGACCGTATAGTTTTCCACTCATTTTGGCTTTGAAACAAGATGGGAATTTTTGGATGTGTCTTGATTTGGCCAGTTTGAATAAGAAAACAATTCGAGATAGTTATCCATTGGCGAGAATCGCAAACATTTTGCAAGAGTTAGGTGGACAAAAGATTTTCAGCACATTTGACATCTGTTTGGGCTACCACAATATCCCGTTGGCTGATGAGGTGACCAGGGATATGTGCAGTTTTGTTTGTAGCCAAGGTCAATGGTGCTTTTTGAGGCTCGTTTTTGGATAAATGAATGCTGGAGCAGTTTTCCAACGTATGATGGATACCATGCTTGCAGGATTGCATGATGTATCCTATTCTGATGTTGCGCCAAATCAACCATTTTGTTGGTGTTACATTGATGACATCATTGTGGCATCTTCAGACCCTGAACAGCATTTGCAACGTTTGTTCAAGTTATTTTGCCGCATAAGATGGTCAATGAAAATGAAACCGTCGAAATGTAAGATTTTCCGGGAAAGTTTGGAATTTTTAGGGTTCACGGTCAATGACAATGGCTTGCTTCCTCGATTTTCCAAACTTGAAGCGATTTTAGCACAGCCGGAACCGAAAACGAAACAAGAGTTACGCACTCTACTAGGTCAATTCACGTTTTTCCAAGGTTTCATCAAGGATTGGCTTCCTTTGACACACACTGTTTTTGCACATGAGAGGAAATATTCCAAAGAAAGGTCATACGCCTTTAGAGTAGACTGATTTCGATCGCTTGTGTATTGAGAAATTGAAGGCCGCTTTGACACAAGCACCGGTCATGGCTTTTCCACAGTACGGGAAAACATTTTTTCTGACCTGTGACGCTAGTGAATACGGTTTAGGTGCAGTTTGCACACAGATGAACAATCAGGGAATCGAACAACCTGTCACATTTGTTTCAAAACGTTTACCAAATGCGCATAAACATTATTCTCCTGCGCAGAAGGAAGCACTCGCTGTCACATTTGTGTTTCTAAGATTTAGTGACATTTTAGATGGACAGCATGTGGTTGTTCGCTCTGATAATCAAGGCATTATCGAGGCAATCACGAAATCTGACAAAAGTAAACTTACACGTTGGTTGCTTTTCATGCGCACCCAAGATGTCGAATTCCAGTTTCTGCCCGGATCTGAAAACATGGTTGTTGACTCTTTGTCACGATTGCCAGCTTTAGACAATGGCAAATACGATCCCGCTTATCAACAAGCTATATTAGGTATTTGGTAGATTGTGTACAAGCAGCTGCAGCGCAACCTACAACGGAGTTGAAACTCATGGTAGATTGGCCCGCTGAACAGGCACAAGACCAAACTATTGTTGCAATTTTGAAATTAAATGATTTGCCACCACATTTGCTGTTGGATAGAGGAATTCTTTACTATAGGATGAAAAGCGATTGGAAGCCATATGCACCAAAGCACATGCGCGAGTCACTGCTTCAAGCAGCGCATGCTGGCAATTTAGGGTCGCATGCTGGCGTCAATTGCACTTTAGGCTTGCTTTGAAATTTTGCGAATTGGCCGGGAATTGTTCACGACGTAGTTGTGTTTTGTTAAAATTGCAAAATTTGTGTGAAAATAAAACCCAGTGCCACAGTGACAAATGACCCAATCGGTTTCTTGCCACAACTCACTCCATTTGCTAAAATGAGTTGCGATTTGATTGCCATGCCAAGTTACGGTGGTTATCACACTATTTAAAGTATAATTGATTTTTGCATGCGTTTTGTCATTTTTGTTCCGCTCAAAAGCCACACGTCACATGTTGTTGCTCGAAAAGGTAATTTTGCATTACGGAGCACCGACAGAATTAGTTTGTGACAATGGCGCTGAATGGATAGGTCTCGCCATGAGACACTTGGCAGAAACATGGCTTTAAGTTAGCGTACATTTTGCCATATAATCCACGCGCAAACGGGCTTGTTGAGCAAACGCACCACACTTTGCAACAAGTATTACGCGCCGCCTTATTGAATTCACCTGACAGGTGGGCTGATTGGCCCACTAAGGTGATAGAGGCGACTTTGCAAATGAATTGTGCCATCAATACAACTACTGGCTTTTCACCATTTTTCTTGTTGCATGGATATTTGCCGCCAATGCTTTTCGATAATAACAATATTGTTTCGCGTATCCTTTTCGTCATTTCTTTGAATCCCATTGATTTGCAAGAAAAATGTGACACAAATTTCGAAAACTTGTTAACGCATAAAATTTCTGACAATTCTGACAAAATGATAAAACCTGGAGATATGGTCTATAGAAAAGAACTTTTTTCCAAGCATCAATTGGTGAAAAAAGTTTCACCACTGTTTTTGGGACCATATGAAGTTCTCTCTGTATATAACAATGTTATAGAGATTGATTATGATGGCGAGATCATAAAAGTTCCCATATTCAACTCTATTTACCCAGGGTCCGCCGCCGTCTGGTTTTGGGTGGTTTGGCTCGTTTGGACGCCGCCGCGGCTAGAGATATGACTTGCTTTTTGTGTGGCGTGCGCGGACACAGGGCCCGCCACTGCGCTGAGGTTCATTTTCTTTGAATATTTCTTAGTGAAGTAAATATCACTTTTACTAGTCAAATTTCTCAAACTTATCTTTCAGACTGTGGAGAGAAATGCTGAGCGTATGTGTTGCGAATCTAAAATTTTATAAATTTACAAATTTCGTGTTCAAACTACATTCAAATCCAATCTGAATAATTAAATTTGATCATAAAAAAATCGATTTTGTTCAATTAGAAAACTTCTTACAAATCAAATTATTCACAAAAATTTGTTTACCATCTCAGCGGCCGACACTGAGCGCAAAGATTGGTTAGAGCGCACGATTCAACATTTTGAACATGAAATTCGAGCGATCCAAAATCGGCGCGCGCATTTGCTTCAAATGGGCACGTCTTCTGCCAGTAGTGCCAGCAAGACCCCGATTTTGTGGAGCATAGGCACAAGGCGCTGGTGGCAGCGCGAACGGCCTCCAGTGGAAATCACATGCAGGTGATTATCACTCATTCATTTGAAAACATCCAAATTTTTCAAATACCTTTAAAAAATAATTTTGCGAAATTTCAATCACTTTTATCGTGATTATTAAAAATTAATGATAATTTCACACATTGCCAGGGCTCCTCTATGGCCACGGCAACTGTGCACTCGTCGTTGTCGTTGTTGACTGGACTTCAGGTACATTCTGATTCCAGTCATGATATTCCATTTTCTGGGAATTTTGAACATATCATCATCTCACTTGTGATGTAGGTGCGCCATCTGCGCGCCGAGGCTGCCGCGTCGAGCGAGGCTGCCGCTGCACCCGCACCCGATGAAAATGCAGACCAGAATAAAAATGACACCAGCGGAGACTACCTTCCCGCCCATTGGCCATGAAGATGACTGATTTTTTTTGTATTTTTAGACTGTTTAGTGTTTTGTCAAAAATAGGGGACTGGGTTGAGATACTCAGGTGATTTTGGGTGATCTCAGGTTTGTTTGTTTTCTTATAGGCCATTGTCTGTTGCCTGTGACCCCTGCTAAAAAAAGGGGAATGTGTAACACGCGTTTTTTGTAATGACTTCCAGATTTTATCTGGAAGTCAACTTTTCTCGCACTTCTGTTTTTTGTGGTATTTAAAGATGATATTTCAGTCGAGTGGGACACTCGTCCACTCGCCCGCAAATGCACAACTTCATAAATTCTCACGCTGAACTTTGCCAATCACTATCGACGTCTCCCACCGCGCTTACACGGTCCGGCCCAGCTTGGCCGGACTTCCTAGAACCCCTCGCACGTCTGTACTATAGGTTTCACCGTGCACTGTGACAGGCAGAATAGCGACAGTGGTTGTTGGCGGCGATGGGAACAATACTGCTGCCGCTGCACGCGCAGAACTTGAAACTGCTGATCCGCTGGCCCTGTTTGGAAATTCCACTTTTTGTGCCCACCCAGGGCCGTATCCAGGGGGGGCTGCAGCCCCCCTGCCTCCCGGGGCGAGACCAGAAAGTGACTGGAAAATGCAACTTTTTCAACATCAGTGTAAAAAATTTTGCGCACAAGCGCGCATTCTTCACCAGACATGAGGTATTATAATCAGATTTGCTCCCTGTGGCCACAAATTGTTATAAATACACTCAATGTTGTGGTTTTTGCCGTTTTGTGTGCATTTTTACATACATATACAGCGTTCCATGGCGCTGGCACCAACGCCAATGGTGCCATGGCGTGGCCCCTACTAATGGCGCCAGCGCCATGGCGCCATTCCGCCACTATGTAGCTAAAATTTTAGGGGCCCCCTCACCAGCCTCCGTAAACAAGCAGCCCCCCCGCTCAAAAATCCTGGATACGTCCCTGTGCCCACCACACAAAATAAAGGGAGTGAAAAGAAGATCTGTCAGTTTTCTACTTCAAAATGGTTTTTTTGGTTTGATTTTGCACAGTCATTGTGCCAGAGGTCACCAAGATTTTGACCGACGCTGGGGCTAGATAAATGCAACTCACTCCTCCGAGGGGATACATAGCTGATAACTTTTGTGGGGGGTTCGTGGGGGGGGCAAAATATATAGGCTTTTTGGGGGTAAAGGCGCTCCACACACTGGATGTCAGCTGTTTTGGTGTCAACTCGATTTTAGTTCAATTTAGGTTGAAGGACAATTTTAAAGTGAATGTGCGGCAAAGTCGAAGTGGAATTTATATTGCCATGTGCATTTGAACATGGTTTTGCAGCCCATAAACTGATAATTTATGAAAAACTGTTGGACCAGTTGACATCCAGAAATCCTAAATTGAATTACAATTGAGTTGACACCAAAACAGTTGACATCCAGTGTGTGTGGTGCCAAAGACAGCAATAAGCGGGGTGGAAATCGGTAAAATAAGGTTAGAAACAGCTAATCAGGTATGCATATAATTATGTATAAATGCTGCCTAAATGATTTTGAAGGTGAAATTAGGCAATTTTGGGTGGAAATTGGAAGAAATTTTCTCAAAATTTTCTCCACATGATAGCTATAGCTGGCCCTTTTGGGAAAGGGGCAGTTTTCTCCTCCAGCCCCCCCCCCTGGAGCTATTGCATTGTGCGAAACGCAGGCCACACGACCGTCAACAAAGGCGGCAACGCTGTGGCCGCTGCGGCAAAGACCGTCACTATGAAGTCTGGATCCACAATTCCATTTGGCAAAAAATCTGTCAATACGGAGGTGCATTTGACCAGCACAAAGGGGCCCAGTAGCAGCTTCAAGCTGCCTTCAAGCAGGCTGGCCGCGAGAATATAACCCGTGTTATACAAGCGTGTTATAAGCTGTGGGCAGTTGTTTTTGCCAAACCCGCACTAATATCCATTAGCGCATCATTGTTTACATTTGTGTAGTCTGCGCGACAAAATGCGGGTTAACGCGGGCAGACGGGTTAGGGGTCAATTGTTTTTGCGTGTTAGGCATATTTTGGTACCCAAATGACATATAGAAAGTGTGCTATAAAAATACTGGTACCCGCACTGAAGCCATTTTGTCGTGTTTTACGTGTTATAATTGGTGCTTATTTTTATTTTACAAACTTTACTGTGTATACCGTGGAAAATACTGGGTGAAACAGCCAGAAGCCACAGATATTTATATTTTTTGACCCTTTATACAGCATAGAAATGCGCTGCATACCGCTGCGACTTTTATTGATAATATTGATTTTTGATGACTGCAATTTTGAACACCGCAACATTGTATTTGTACTTATTGTACTTACTCTAATCAATTGCATCATCCACAGTGCAATTTGATGAAGTAAATTGCAAATTGTATTCCCAATTATTATTGTATTGCGCACCACAGTGCAGGCGATTTAATTGAGTAAAAAACAGATTCAATCATGTAATTATTGAGCAAATTGTATTCACTAAAATGCAGGCAATTTTAGTGAGCAATTTTATTTGCTGAAATGCTAATTGCTCTAAACTGCTAAGCTCCAATTGCTAAAATGTTTGTGGAACCTTTGGTGCCAACACAATTGCTCAATTAAGTTGCCTGAACAATTAATTTAATTGGTTAGTTGTGCAATCAATTAGAGGATTGGATTCCAATTTATTCAAAACATAGACTTTGAAATGATCATCAAAAGTCATGTAAAATGCCCAGTGAAATGGTAAATGTGCTGCAAATTGTCAAAAGATTAAATGTGACATTTTACAGGGCAATTTACATGATTTGTCGCAATGCCTATATTCCGCGGACATCACACTTAGTATGGAAACCTACCATTACCCATCTGAATGATGTACCAAAAATTATACAATTTAAAGGTAGTGATGTCTGTTTATTAGATGAACCAACAATTATACAGTTTTTCATCATAATATTCTTATTCACTATGGAAAAGTTAATTTCAAAAATCATGACAAGATTTTATTCATAAAATTATGGTAGGATTCTGCAGCTTGTAAAATGCCTTGTAAGATGTTAAATAACAGTTGCAAATTGTCAAAAGTCATGAAAAATATCCAGCAAAAATAACAAAAATTTGAAATTTTAGGGCCAATACAATTGCTCAATTAAAAAGCCAAGTTCGTGTTATAATCTCAGTTGCACACGATTTTGGTCCGTGGTATAAGTTTTTGTTGCAACCGCATCCATTTTATGGCTAATCTAATAACACATACATATTACATAAAACGCGCCTGTTGCGTGTTATTGAATAATCGCTTTTTTTGCACGCGCTCACTTGCGGGTTAGATGGGTCAGTTACCAATTCTGGCTGACCTCTTGTAAGGTAAACAAAAAACAATCGTGTTGCACGCGCGTTACAGTTTCAATTTTAGCGTGTTACGTGCTATAACGAAAAATGCTATAACTCGCGGACAGCCTGCCTTCAAGCACTGTCGAGTTGACCGGCAAGTCCAAGAATAGTGACTCTGCCATGACCACACCAAAGTCCAAGAATACTGGCACCACTACAACCACACCAAAGTCCCAGCATACTGGTGCCACCACGACCACGCCAAAGTCCAAGAATACTGGCGCCGATGCCACCACGCCAAAGTCAACGAATTCTGGCACCGCCGTCATCATGCCATTGTCCAGGAATACTGGTGCCACCACACCAAAGCCACCGAAGTCAAAAACATCAAAGCAGATGAAAGATTGTTAGTTTTTTGTATTCAAACATAGGGTTCAGACGATATGAATTTTTGATATCGATATTCAATATTTTTTCAAAATTTTTGGTATCGATATTTGATATGAAAAACAGTCGATTCCCGATATTCAATACAATATATCGTCTGAACCCTACTCGAACAGGCATTTTCTCATTTTTGGATGTAGGGATGGCCAGGGGTTAAGGTCTAAAAACATTGTTGTTTGAACTAGTGGCCAGTTTCACAAGTTGATGGCGAAGTGAAAAGTGAAGTAAAAAGAAAAATGTAAGGGGTGAATTCTGTCTTAGACAGTTACAATGATATAGTGGTAAACGTGCAGATTTTTGCATTGGTCGGAACTTTGGATTTGAAAGATTTTTTGCATCCGTCGGAACTTTAAATTTGAAATTATAGACCTATTCAAAAAACTTCGCTATTTCACTTTGATTTTCACTTCCCATTTCACTTCTCACTTCCCATTTCACTTCTCACTAATCTACTTGCGGAACTGGCACCTGGTCATCTAAAAACAAATGTTTCCATCCCTAGTTCGATGTTGCAGTCATTATGCGCGACAATGCAGGCCACAAAGCCCACACCAGTGGCAGCAATGCAAAGAAGTCCGGCGCTGGCGATCATGCAGGTTAGAAGAAAAAAGCGCGGTCTGTTTTTTATTTGTAATAAGTTGAAGCATGTAACCATATTACCTCTTAATACTCCAATGGGGTTTATTATTTAGACTCCCAGAGATTTACACAGATTACAAATTGCATTATTTATCATGATAATTCTTTTCACAGTCAATTTGGCTGCGGTTATTTGGAGGGGATTAATTTGAGGTAGATGGTAGATTAGTAAATAAACTAACTGTTTTGTGTTTGCTTTGGCATAGGGTTCAAACAGGATCCTGATCCTGAATCTAGAAAATTTCCGGCATTCAGCAATCCCGATCCCAAAACTACAATGCCGATCCCAATCATGAAATCAGGGAAAAAAACTAGTCACGTCACAATCCCAGTCCCAAAAATTTTGAAATCCCTATCATGAACAAATTACACAATCCTGAAACTCCAAGCCCTGAAAACTCAAAAAGACAATACCAATTCTGATCCCGAAAAACTGAATACCATCTGAACCCTACTTTGGCATAGATGTGACAACATTTGTCACAGCAAAAAATGGGTGTGTGGATGCGCGGTGAAGCGTCGGGAAGTGTCTTCACTAGGGTGGCAGACGGTACGGCCTTGCGGTAAACCGTACGGTATGGTAAATTTTCTCTTTTGCGGTAAACGGTACGGTACGGTAAATCTTCAATTTTGCGGTAAACGGTACGGTACGGTAAATCTGAAAAGTGCGGTTCACGGTATGGTACGGTAAATTTTCGCTTGTCAGAAATGTACCAATGCCAGACTACAGACAACCTTTACTTCATGAATTGACAGAAAATTGAATTATGCAATGTGTTAATGGACTTTAGAACACAATAACAGTGTAATACATAGAATTGCTAAGTGGGTGAAAATGGTAAAAAGTATATAAGTGCATGCATATGTACCTACAACAAATAAGCTCAAAACATTGAGGGTGATGTAAAACACCTACAGTGCGATTTGAAGCACATGGCTTGATTTTAAAAACACATTATACTAATGTAAATGAAGAGTTACAGCAATATTGCATGTGGAAATGGAAGGTTTTCAAATCAGTCCAAACAATGTCGTCAAATTTGCGCGCTTGCGCGCAAAAAAATTGCAGAACACCAGATCTTAAAGTCAATTTTAAGGTCAATTTTTAAGGCCAATCTGAGTCAAATTTACCGCATTTTCTGCGGTAAATGAGTGCGGTACGCGGTACGGTATGGTAAATTTTAAAAAATGCGGTACGCGGTACGGTACGGTAAATTTCTAAAAGTGCGGTAAACGGTACGGTACGGTACAGTAAATTTTCCAAAAATGCGGTACGGTACGGTACGGTAAATTCTGCCACCCTAGTCTTCACGCCGACGCTTCCCGAGCGCTTCACCAAGCATGCCAGCGCTTCCACACACATCACGAAAAAATGCGTGAAGACACTTCACGCTTCTTAATATGGCACTCCCACACAAATTTATACGCGGGGGAAGCGTGTGGAAGCGCCAGCGGCGTGAAGTGTCTTCAACATGGTTGGATGCGCGTGAAGCGCATGGTGAAGATAGGTGAAGCGTGTGGAAGACACTTCACCCAGAATCTCGTGATGTTGGTGGAAGCGTGTGGAAGCGCGCCGCTTCACGCGCATCCAGCCCGCTTCCACACGCTTCACGGATCCATTTTTTGCTGTGTGTAATGACAATCATGCAGGTGGTGTCATGCACAGCAAACAGCACGGCCAGGAGGTGGCCAAGCCTGTGTCCATCGCTTCGCTGTGTGATTTTAAAGCGCAACTGGATGCAATATGCGACCAGATTAATCGGCAAATCGTCGCCGAGCAGCGCAAACATATGCTGGCTGCATTCAAAAAGGGTTCATCAAGTGGTCAGTTTTTTGGTGAAATCACTACAAATGCCCCCCCTCAACGCAGTGCCCGGTACTATTTATTTAGGCACTGTTTGCACGGATTTTATTGTGATGACTCTGACAACATATGAAAAGTTCAATAAGTCAAGTAAAAAGTTCAATATAAATGAGAAAAAGTGGTCAAGTATACATTCCACCTTGACATATAGGCATGTGAAATTGCAGATAAATTGC
Organism: Sphaerolaimus hirsutus; assembly: GCA_964036195.1. NCBI lineage: Eukaryota > Metazoa > Nematoda > Chromadorea > Monhysterida > Sphaerolaimidae > Sphaerolaimus > Sphaerolaimus hirsutus. The sequence continues at coordinate 9,778,972 of OZ038450.1, read as the reverse complement.
TCTTGTTGCTCCAGAGTTAATGGGCCCACACATGGTAGTTGACATCAACACCAAATGTCAACTGGTTCCCTTCCCAATTCAAAGATTGTGTTTGTACGTTGTTTGTCCACTCGTCAGCAAGCTCTGAATTGTGATTGGCACCAGTTGACATTTGGTGTGGATGTCAACTACCGTGTGTGGGCCTATACATGTTTGAAAAAAATTTGCGATTGTCGGAGCCTGCGACAACAGTAAATTTTTTTCAAACGTCTATAACTCTGGAACGACGAGTGCAATTTATCCGCAATTTGACATAGAGGTTGTAATTTATGATGCAAATGTTTTCAAGTGCATTTTTTTCATTTTTGGGATTTTTTTGTTCCTTTTTTCAATTTTTTCATTTTGTCGGAGTCCTCAAAATTAGCCTCGCTAGCGAGGTCTCCGACATTTTCCTGTTTTTTTTTGGAAATTTTACAAAAATGTGATGATAAAATGTCATCACGAGCTGTGAACGTGTTTTTTTTGTGACGACTCAATGATGACTCATTGTTGTTTACGTGGTCTAATCGCCTATAGAGGTTGTAAAAGTACTGATTTTGAGTGAAAATTTTGATATAAATTCTAAAAAAAATCACTCCTGATAGCTGGACAGTTAAGGGCAAATTTGATATCCCTGCTATCTATCGCTGCATATGGTGAACTAAATATAAATATCACGCAGATTCCAACAGCGGCAACACAAAGGACAAAGTGGGGGCCGCTGTCAAACAGTCCAAAAACAAGGCCGTCACACCTAAGAATAAGGGGGGCTCAGCAGCTCAGAATAAGGGGGGGCTCCGCAGCTCCTGCCAAAAAAGAAAAGATGAAAGAATCTGACAAGGGCACCAAATCTGGTGAATTCATTTATTTTTTTCTTTTACACTCAATTTGAGTCAGTGGCGGTATTTAGAGGGGGATCTCTCACACCTGGGGGTTTTTCAAGGGAGGGTAAATATGGTTCAAACGGATCCCAAATCCAAAGTAATTTTCAGTTTTGTGCTCATGATCACAGTCCAAAATTTATTTTTTAAAAACTACTCCCAATCCCGAAATTTTTTCCTTGATTTTCCTGGTAAATTTGCCAAATTTTTAAAAATATCATCAGGTATGAAAAATATGTTGATATCGGATATTCAATACCGATATAGTCCCAAACCTAGTATATTAAGTTCATATTTGCATTCAATTTGTATTGATTTGTATACACGCAGACAAGAAGACTGCAAAAAAACCCGGGCAGACTGCCAGAAAGCCGGGCACGGACTCTGCTACTTGGTTACTTGTTCAGTTGGGGGTTGGGGTTACCATTCTGGGTTGTTTTACAGGGCATTTTGACTTTGGACACTTCACATGACATTTTACAGGGCATTTTCCATGACTTTGGACATTTCGCATGACATTTTACAGGGCATTTTCCATGACTTTGGACACTTCACATGACATTTCACAGGGCATTTTCCATGACTTTGGACACTTCGCATGACATTTTACAGGGCATTTTTCATGACTTTGGACACTTCGCACATTTTACAGGGCATTTTCCATGACTTTGAATCTTCACATGACATTTGACATTCTACAGGGCAAGTACCACTCCCATACTTGTGCACTTGGCAGGGCCAAAAATTTTGCCTTCTGGATAGATGGATAGCTGAGCGGGCCGCCGGGATAGATAGATAGCTGGCGGGTTGGGGGGGTTTACCCTTCTTTTCGCTAATATATCCCTAACTGCAATCAATTCTCAATACATCCAATTAGTAATTCGTGAAAATTTGGCATATACCGTATTTCCTCGAAATACCCCCCCCCCTTGAAATACCCCCCCCCCCTCGTTTGACCCCCCCCCTCTCGAGACCACTATGAAACAATCACCCCCCCCCCCTCGAAATACCCCCCCCCAAATGGAGTGTAAAGGGAACGTACATGACAATAACTGTAGTTTGTGTTCAGTGTACTGCAGAACACACGTTAAAACACTGTCGGTGTCACGTTAGAACAGTGTACATACCATCTACATACTAATATTAGTCTACAGAACCTTATAAATGGCGGTTTTTGTTGCATTTTTCGACGTCTGCGTACATTTCAGACGACAATTTCGTACTTGGTTTTCAAAAATTTTCTTGTGAAACAATTGCCCCCCCCCTCGAAATACCCCCCCCCCTCGTTTAACCCCCCCCCTCTCGGGACCACTATGAAACAATCACCCCCCGGGGGGTATTTCGAGGAAATACGGTAGTTCTCCATCTTTCCACCTTGCACACCCGCTGGTATGTCACCTCCTTGTCTCATACCGTTTTTCTCATATTTCTGGTCTGGTTTGTCTTGCATTTTTTTTGTATTTCTGGTTGTCTAGTGTTTTGGTGTATTTCTGGTCTGGTTGGTTGGTTGGTATTGTGTTTTGGTGTGCATATGGAACCTGTGCCATTCTGCATCTAAACCCATTATGCATCTAGAACCAGGAAACATTTAACTATATCTGGCATGCTGAAAATATGCAACAAAACACATGACCCAGTGATTTTAAAGGTGAAAATCCATAAAAAGTATGAAAATCAGTGACTTTGGGTGAAAATTAGGCTAAAATTGCTCAAAAGTGCACCCGGCTAAAATTGCTCAAAAGTGCTCCAGATAGCTAGATAGCGAAGCAACTTGTAGGGGGGGGGGGCTGTTCAGGGCAAAGTAACACCAAAATTTTGCCTCTGGCAACAATGGCCCTACACACACTAGTTTTCACCTTGACTGATGTGAAAACTGAAATGGTGACATGGCGACATTCTGCCTACTCTTATTGTATGCTATATGTGTTTTAGTTCTCAAATTTTCAAAGTTTAACTTTCATTAATTCAAATTTAAATTTGATTAAATAATTCAAACATGTTCATTAATTTGAACTTAAACAAAATTCAGTTTTCACACGAAGTCACGGTGAAAACTAGTGTGTGTAGGCACAATAGATAGCTAGGCGGTTTGTGGTGGGGTTACCTGCTCCCTTTCTGACCCCTGCAGCTATAATGGGTCTAGATGAATAATAGGCCTTACCTGTGCATATGTACATATTGATCAAAGAATGTACACTGCAAAGGATGTATTTGCTCTGATAATGTGCTTTATTTCTTGTTGAATGGTTTATTTTTCATTTTCGTCCCCATTTTTTATGTACATGGCTCTCAGTGCATAATTAAAAATATAGGGGCTGTTCAGACAACTTTATCGTGAAGACAACAATGACAGCAACATGGAGCAAGATAGTTCCTCTGCACGTGTCATGGGTATAGTTGGATATGGAATAATTTATGAAATATTCACTTGAACGTTGAACTAACTATCTCACGTGTTGCTGTTGTTGTTGTCATAACAAAGTTGTCTGAACGGTGCTGCTCTATGAATGGACAGCACCCATCAATGTCTCTTAGCCATTCTTCAGACCTCACTTCTGTAGCAAAAAGATTTCACTTGCATTGCATTTGGTCTGGTCATTTTTACCGGTATTAGTACTTGCCATACGTGCCTGTTTCTTGTTTGTTTCTCATTTGTTTGCTTTTATTTTGAAGAAAGGGTGTTTTTTTGAACTTCCAGGTTTTTTTGAACAATTTCTAGGGTGTTTTTTTTGAACAATTTCTATGGTGTTTTTATTTGAACAATTTCTAGGATGTTTTTTTTGTTCTAGGATGTTGTTTGTTGCTACTTTTTTAGCATTAAATATCACTTTGGTCTGTGTGTTTTTTAAACATAATCATCATCCATCTTGGGTTTTTTTAATATTCACTTTTTTCATCTGTGTTTTTATATAAAAGTGGTCAGGACTGGGACCGGGCCAGGCAAACGGGAATTTTGTTAAGTAAACATTTCATGTCAACATTATTTATAAATAATACTTTAACGTCAGAATTTTCAGATAGCAAAAATGTAGCATTTTTGAAAAACTTTTAAAATGAATGATGTAATTACACAGGAGATAATTCCAGTTAAAATATGATTTCACCAAATAGTATTTATAGAAATGTAAAAATATTTATTTATATATTTATTTGTTTATTACCATATTTTTTTATTTTTCACACAGGAGAGATCACTATACAAAACTTGTGGATCAATTCAAACCCATTGCGATGGAGAAAGATTACAGGGCAGAATTCAATGTGCAATCGAACAAAGAGCTGTATTTGTCAAAAATGTGCGAACTGTACAAGGTGCTGCGGGATGATAACACGGTAAGATAATAGTTTTACACATACACATAAATATATACCTCTTTTGCGGGTTCATGATTGATAAGTGGTAAATGTCAAGTTATCAATGTCAAGTGATGTTAGTATTTAGTGCGAAGTGATCAGTGTAAAGCAGTTGATGCTAAGTGGGCAACATCAGGTCAGAAAGTCAAGTGATGACTTTCAGGGGGCAGTCCCAAGCCCTGTAAAGTGTAAAGTAAAGTGTCAAATGTAAAGTCAAATGCAAAGTAATTGTCAATCAAAACAAAAAAGAAAAGATTTTATTACTGAAATTTGCATGACAATTGACAGTTTACTTTGCATTTGACTTTACAATTGACAATTGACAGTTTACTTTGCATTTGACTTTACAATTGACACTTAACTTTACACTTTACAGGGCTTGGGACTGCCACCAGGTGATAAATGTCAAGTGACAACTGTCAGGTTAAAAATGTCAACTAATTTTTTTAATGATGTCATGTGGTCAATGTTAAGTGGTTTATGTCAAGTGAACACTTTCAGATGATAAATGTTTAGTGATAACTTTCAGGTGGTAAATGTCCAGTAGCTTATACCATTTATCAGTGTCAAGTGGTTTTGATCAAGTTGTAATTTTCAGGTGATAAATGTCAAGTGATAACTTTCAGATCATAAATGTCAAATGGTTAATACCAAGTGATCAGTGTCAAGTGGTTCATCTCAAGTGATCAATGTAGGGATTGCCAAATTTTTTTCAAAGGTAAAAAATTGTTTGATTTTAAAAAGCTGGATGATTGAACCATATTTTTTAAGAACCTCAACCATAATTTTTTGTACTTATGCACTAACTATTGTGCAATTTTAGATGTGCAATGTGTATGTGACATAGCGCACTTGCACATGTCAAGGCAAATGTCAAGTTGCAACTTTGAGCTGAAAACTGTCAAATATTTTCAAATGATGGGTGTCATGTGATCAATGTCAAGTTCTTTTCAGATGTCAAACTAACAAGCACATTAGGATACCTAGTTAGTGATTTAGTCTTTTGTGGATTCTAATGCATACATTTGATAATTGTACACTGGTGAGTATCCACTTTTTGTTGGCTTTAGCCTTTTTTTTATGGGATAATTTGGGCTTGTGCTCGGGTTATTTCCTTCATTCCTCCTCCCCTGCAGAGCCTTGGTTTGCTGGTTGCATCTGGGCAAAATGGCTGTTTCCGTGTTGGCATTGTGCCAGGGGTTCTTGTTATATGATTATGTAATGTTACTGCAGTGTTTTCTTTTGGCATTTTCAACCTGTTTTGTTCATTTATTAAATTGTTTTTGTTCCATGGGTCTAGGTGGCGGCCCGTGAACGTTTCTGATTGTGATGGGTTTGATTGGCTGATTGAACTGTTTCAGTAACATTAATGAAACTGGTTAGGATTGTGCTTGTGTGCGTGGTGCCATCCTGAAGTGGCTGTGGGCTGTGACTTTGTTTCCGGTCACTTCTCATAAACCGCGTATTGTATTTACTCGGTAAAACACGTTACACCGTATTGGCGAACGTTTTGCATAGGATTTTTTCGGCCGCGTCTACGCAAATGCGTGTTAACCCTCTGCAAATTAGGAATGTTTGCCACAATACTTCTGAAAATTGTAATTTTGGAAAAATGAAATCATCCATGGCGTTTTTCCTTTGTTACGCGCTGCCAAAAAATATTTAGTTTAATTATCGCTGCATTTGTGTCTAAACGGTCCTTCTAAGGTGCAGCTATGGACTAAATGCGCAAACTTCAAATAAATATATCTTTGCCCAACTGCCAGCGCACTTTTTCTGCTGCCTCATAGAATACCCAATGTGCACATCTCATCTTGACACAAGCAGACAACATGGCCGCGACAATATCGTCGCGCGGCGGCGTCGGCACGCCGTGCGGCACGTTGCCGCGCTCCTGCGCCAACAAGCGCACCAAGCTGGCGTTCAACGGGGGCGGCGAGTCGCCGCGCCAACCCGACGCGCTTGAACTGCAGCCGCCGCACGACAGCGCGCCCGCTTCGCCTGTGGTCAATAATGGCGACGCGTTGAAACAGAGTAATGGTGAGTTTTTTCTTGCTGTCTTTTCGGGGGAGTTGGTTATTGTCTTTGTTGTTCGATCTCGGTTATGACTTGGTTTGCGTAAATATATTTTATACGCACAAGTTGAACCGAGATAGCCGTAAATAATTCGCAAATTTGTTTTGGGCTCATTTGAGTTGACGGATGAGTTATTTTTAATCTTCGTCAAATTTATCACTGATAATTCAGCTTTGAGTGAGTCACCGGAATGAGGCGTATGTCAATTAAACTGGGTGTGTATAGCAATACGGCTTACATTGCTATACTGTATATTGAGGTCATCTAGGTGTCACTTGTTTCCAGTTAACATATTTCATTTACAATCTAGCTTTGCTCGCAAAGTCGCTGTTAAATTGTACTCAAAATCGCAAGATCGTCGAATTTTCCCCTCTCAGGCCAGTCCAGCTGCCAAAACGGTCACATAAGTCGTTCAGCAGTAAGTGCCGGTTCCGCGGCAGCGTGCACCTCGGCGCAGAGTTCGTGCAGCACGGTCAGGGTGCCCAGCGTGCGGCCGACCGCGGCGCGCATGGTGCACAAGGCCAGGCGTGTCAGGTTTTTGAGGAATGGAGATCTCTATTTTAAGGGCCTGTGGTATGCTCTTAGTTTGGATAGGTGAGTATTCGACATGTCGTTTGTTTTTTTGTGTCAGTTGTTAGAACTGTCGCAGGAATTATTTTTGCTTTTTTCATTGTATATTTTGCAAACAAATTCCACGCACGAATTTTTCACATAAATTGGAACATTAAACATACATTGGAGGTTTCTCTTCATTTTGAGACATTTTTGGTGTCTAACCTTCTATTTCTGCATACCACTGCAGAATGTAATAACAATCACAATAATTGCCATCTCCATTCAGAATGCGTTCGTTCACCGCGCTCATGGAGGACTTGACGCGCATCATGGGCGATTTGGTGCAGCTGCCGCACGGCGTCCGGCATATATTCACCATCGACGGGCAGAATACGATCACCGATTTGGATGATTTTGTCGACGGCGAGAGCTACGTGTGCGCCAGCAGCGAAACGTTCAAGCCCGTCGACTACGACAATGTGAAGGCGCCCATTTGGAATTATAGCAACCCGAAAACAAGCACGCCGCTGGAAGTTGCCAGCTTGAGTTTGAGAGTGCGTTTTTGCTAGTGTTTGGGCGATGTTATTTTTCGGTATTGATGTTTTTTTTTGAAATTCAGATGTCAATACTCGAGTATTTTTCCGACGTTCATTGATATCCAGATGTTCGATGTCGATTTACAATTTGAAAAAAATCCCATATATTCAACGCAAAAAGTCGATTTCTGGGGTCAAAATAAATTTTCCTTTTTAATAAAAATCGTACACGATACGCTATGCGATCCTGCCAACCATACAGTTCTCTTTCTACCTTTTTAATTTCCAACCCTAGTCCCACATCAATTCGACAACAACACCACCAACACAGGTGCACGACGCTCCAGTGACCCTAGAAGCGAACGAGTTCATCTACCCGCGCATAGTGACGATCATTCGCAACGGGGTGCGGCCGCGCAAGGTGGTGCGCTTGTTGCTGAACCGGCGCACGGCGCCCACGTTCGATCAGGTGCTGGCTGATATCACTGTCGCTGTGAAACTGGACTCTGGCGTTGTTAGGAGAGTGTTTACGCTCGATGGAAATCAGGTGGGCGGGATTTGTGTGGGCTGTTTCGGGTGTTTTTTTTTTTTGTTACTGTGAAGGTTTTTCCCAAAGTTGAATCGCTTGTCAGATGCATTCATTTTGCTTTGTCCGCCCGCCTGTCAGTCATTTTGACACCTGTATCTTTTGCGAACGTCGTGTCACGTGCCGTTTTTTATGGAATTTTCGAAGCGCTGAAGGCTTTTTAGGAGTTGTCTCTTGGCTTTTTGCTTTTATCTGTGCACTTCAGTTGACAGAAAGAAGGTGGCGCGTTGCTACATAGTTTTCTTATTTGCGGAGTGGAGCATGGCGCCGATTTTGTAAAAAAATTATGGACCACCTGTGTTTTGTGTGCTCACTTAAAGTAATATATTTTGTGTTGTGTTCTTTGTTCTACACTGTTGTCTCTTATATTTTCATATGGGGCAATTTGTATAGCCGAAGCATCTGAATTTAACATTTTTGGCAGCATAAAAACGAAGTATACATAATAGTTCACCCTGTAGGTCTGAAAGGTTTCAAAAATCGAAAGGTTATTTTGTTTGTTTGTTTATGCTTTCGCTTCAGTCAAATTTCTAGCTCATTTTCTTCTATGTAACTGCTCAGTAAATATGACAGCATTTTTCATATGAAGGGGGCAAAATTTTTCATAGAATTTTTTAGTGTTCAAATAAATTCTTCCTATAATAAGCATAATATAAAACGTTCGAATGTGACGAGCGAAATCTGGCTACATCAATGGACAGGCGGCAAAAAGTGTTGAGTGGTGTTTCAAGTGCAATATGGACAAAAAATTGGGGGCACTCCTTCCGCATACCTAAATATGTACATAGAAATATGTGTGTATGTATGTACGCGTAGTCGGCGACGGTCTGTGTTATTTCTTTGTTGCCTCACATACCGACTTCGCTGTGATTGTTTATTTTTATTTGATATTTGATTCCAACTGCAGTTTCTGCCAGCGCGGCAGGCGGGTCATGCTGACACACTTTTATTCAAACAGTGCTTAGAAATGAGCTATGGAAGAAGTCCTTTTTCCAGTAAAGTGCGCATACTCGCAAAACACAGTGCGGAATAAGTCATAAATCACGAGTATTCTTCCCTCTTGGGGCACTATCTTAGCGCTGCGCGGCGCCGCTGCACTCAAATGAAGATGGGACAGCAACCTCTGTGCTGGGTGTGTCTTACGTAGCTCAAATGTTGTATTTATATGGCATACCAAATTTAAAGGTGCACTCTTCAACTGCTTACTTGTGTTGCATATTTTTAGTTGAGACGTGTAGCTAGATTAGGATGTTTATTTTTTCGAATTATCACCAAATTCCAATGAGCCGGAATGGTTTTTGAATTATTTTGTGTTATTTTTCCTCACCTGGCGAACAGTTATTTTTCCTCATCTTGAGTTATTCAAGGGTGTCTTATTTGAGTATATACGGTATGTTACGTCGAGCTGGAATCAAAGTGTATTTTTTTGCAGAAAACACCACTTAGTCGTTTTAAGACCACCATAATAGACATGCCGTGTTTCTTATAATAGAGAATCGCCGTTCTATTTTTTCGTCAACTTTTTTACCTGCCGTTGTATTGGAGATGCCGTTCAATTGGAGGCTGCCGTTCTATTTATTTCACCAATTTTTTCACACATTTCTTCATTTGAACATAACTTTTTTCAATGAAGCTAAGAAATATTTTGATATCAGAGCATCAATTTGACATTTAATATTGAATGCTTTGATCATTCTCGCCATCCATTGTTTGTGTATTTTTGTGTTTTGGCACATTTCCAACGTAATTTATACCTGCCGTTCTATTGTTTTCGGGAGTGCAAAAACGTGCCAAACACAAAACCTGCCGTTCTATTGGAGGTATGCCGTTCTATTAGAAGAAATACGAAATAGAAATACATGTAAATATGTTTTTTCAAATCTTTTTTTTAACAAATGTCGATGAACTGGTCTGCCTGTTCATTGATGGGAAATTACTCTGGCTCAGGGGTCTTGTGGGGGGGGTGGTTACCCCCCCCCCAAACGCTCCAGCTATCTATCTATCCCGAGGCGAAATTTTTGGCTACTATCCCCTGAACCCCCCCCCCCCAAAAAAAAATCGCCAGCTATCTATCTATCCTGGAGCGATTTTTGAGAAATTTACCCAAATTTTCACTCAAAATCGCTACTTTTCATACCCATTTATGTATTTTCACCGTGAAAATCATCGATGTATATGTCTTATCGCACATTTTCAGCTATTTGTGGCTATTTATGTGCTTATGTACCTATTTGTACCTACTCTTAACCTATTTTTAGCTATGTTTCACCCATTTTTAGCGATTTTTCCCCCTTTTTAGCTTCTAAACCTCAAAATAGCCTATATATTGAACCCCCCCCAACCCCCCCCCCCCAATTTTTTTCAGCTATCTATCTCTCCAGAGGACCGATTTGCTATCTATCTGAACCCCCGCGGGGGTCCAAATGTACACGACCCCTGCTCTGGCTTATACTGTAGATAGATTTTTGCTGGTTTATTTGCTGCCTTTAAGCAAGGTTCCCATTAGCTGGAAATGCGCAACAGTCTGCGCTGTTTGTGGAACGCTTTTTCTCGTCACAATTCGCACGTTCGAACCCCGTACAATTGCCACATTTCTTTCTACACCTCGTTCAAAGAGCGCATTCTCAACGTACGCTACGCTAGTTGCCCTGTAGTATTTTGCATCGCCAGATCAAAGGGCGCGCCGCATGGCCGAGTGCAGCTACCTGCCGAGCACCGGCTGCTACAACAAATACGGCTGGTCGACTAGATCCACAGCGACATCCGGCTCGCCGAGCAGATTTGACCGCCGCGCCAGCGTGCGGCGCTACAACGACGCTGCAACGTCGACCGGCGGTTTTTCACGCCTTTCCTACGCCAGACGCACCACAACTGCGCCAGTGGGCGCGGCGCGGTCCATGTGTCGCTTGGATGATGGCGGCCTGCGAGAAGTGCCTGAAGTTGTGCCGCGGCGGCGAAATGGGCCGGGCACGGCGGCACTATCAGGTGGTAATTACAGGCGATCAATGGTCTGCCGCATTTCCTCAGAGTCTACCGGGACAACTGAGCCACAAACCACCAGTGAGTCCCCCGCCAAGGCTCCCGGCTTCAAGCAAACTTCAGGCAGTGTTTCCAGCAGTGGAACTTGGGCGGCGCGACATTTTGTGTCAAGGACTTCCGAAAAAAGGCACACGACATCCCTACGAGGTAACCTGGATCACAGCCCCGAGAATGGTGCCCAGGAAGAAGATGTCTATGAAGTGGCGAGAAGATGTCTATCGGGTGCTAGCAGGCAATACCACAAAACCGTCAAGGCATCCACTTCCCGGCTACCGATTATCGGCCACTTTGACAAGTCGGATGACAAGCTGCAAACAAGTGTTCCATCCCAACACGCATCATCCAGCGGCAACACGCTTCCAACGCATGATTCACCTAGCCGCCTGCCGCGACGCAAGAATCTCAGCGGCGCGCTGCGCCTGGACCACGGCGACGCGCATGAATCTGACATGCACAAGTTCTGCTTTGGCGCCAGGAGAAGGGCGCGCCGCATCAAAGGTTCCGCTGATAGCGGCATCGAGAGCATGTCGGTGTCGATGTATGATGACCAGTCGTTGGGCGACAGATCGACCTGGTGCCGGTCCCAGACCCTGTAAAATGTCGTGCAAAGTGTCAAAAGTCATGTAAAATGCCCTGCAAAATGGCAACTCTGCTGCCACTTTGCAGGGCATTTTACACGACTTTTGGCATTTGCATGACATTTTACAGGGTCTGGGACTGCCCCCTGGCGGTCGGGGGCTGTAAACAGTTTGCAGCCTTCTGTGGCCGCCGGCGGCAGGGTTGATAGGATAAATGAGGAGGTTTGGATTAATGCACGTTTGCAGCGACAATGGCCCTGCGCACACTAGTTTTCACATGAAATTTCGAAAACTCTCAAACGAGCTTTGAACGTGGTTGAGTTTTCCACAATGAGTCATTTTTATCCCTGTCGACTGTAGTTGACGGCTACCTCATTGTAGTTGACGGCTACCTCATTGTAGAAGACTCAAATGCGTTCTAAACTGATTTGTGAGTTTTCGAAATTTCGTGTGAAAACTAGTATGCGCAGGCACATTGCTTTTTGATATCAATATTCGCTGCCCTTTTTTAATTTAGTGTGCCCTATGATATGCACTAAAATTACGATATTATGATGTCGATATTCAACCCTAGCTGTAAATTTGTATGTATACATATTCAATCAAACATACCTTATAAATTATTGGTAAAAAAATGAATGCATCTGATTTTATGAATCATATAAATATCACGCAATGTTATTTTGGCAATGTGCAGGTGACCGGTTTGGTTGACTTCTTCCGCGAGGATGATGTATTTATCGCGTACGGAACCGAAAAGATGACACTCGACGATTTTTATCTCGATACACGAGGTTTGTTTTTTATTACCTTGTTTCTCTTCTCTGTTTCATTTTATGGCTGTTTTTCCATTGAACAAAATGCTAACATTTAGACTTTAGGAACTGATTTTTTTTGCCGAAAGAAATGCCATCGGGGAAAAATATTTTCAGCTATAAAAACCGTAGGATAATATTGATCAAATGCAGATATTTTCTCATAAACACCTTCTAAAGGTCTCTAATTGGATTTTCAAACGCGTATCGTGCGGTTGAAAACTTTCGTTACATGTTATTCATATACACGGAATCAATTTGAATTTTGTTTTTCACATTAATTGAACGTCGCTGTCAGTGCGCAGCGATTAATTTTATATTACTTATGAAATACGGCAATTTGACATGAATGGAACACGTTTTCATCAATGCAAACACAGATGAAATTTTGCGAGGAATGCAAGGTCATAATGTTGACGCAACCGTTTTTCTTGCGTTTCATACGTTTCTGGTTTCATCAGTGTTTTCATTTCAATGTCAAAAAGCCCTTAGAAAATTGGTTTGTTGATTGATGGCGCTCGGACGTTTCATTGGCATCGTTTGTTAAACAAATTGAGCAGTTCGCGTTAAATTGTCGTCAATCTTAAAGTAAAGGGGTGGTACAATCGCGCCACACACGCTATATGTCAACTGAATTCGTGTCAAGTAAATTTTAGCGAACTATGTGATTTCAACTTTCCTATCTGATAGGAGGGCATAGTTAATTTTACATCATGATACTTCATTTTCATTATTTCTGTAAAGTGTGATGCTTTAAAAAATTGTATTTTGAGTTGACACAAATTTGCGATGTCAACTATGTAGCGTATGCGGGCCCAATAATCTAATCTGTTATCAGGCTACACGTCTCCCTAACACCTCACAGAATACAAATGCCTGGACTCGTCGCACATCCGGCCGACTTCAATAGTGCGCGCCAGTGCCAAAGATTCGCCCGCTAGACGAGCAAGAGGTTAGCTAGTGCTTAGCGCCAGGGGGCACTCAGACCCTGTAAATCGTCATTTGAAGAGTTTCGTTCCTAAGTGCGTAAGCGCCAAAATCACAAAAATCGAGTTAAGCGTGTATTCGACATCCACATATATGTTTGTACATTTTAGAAAAAAAATTAATGTCATAGTCCATGTCGTTCCGGAGATACATTGGTACCGATTTTCAGAAAAAGCATGATTTTCACATCGAAAGTGTGTATCTCCACCAAGAAAAACGACATTTTCACATCGAAAGTGCGTTTACCCATCTCGGGCCACCGAAAATGCATATCTCCAAAAAAAAGTTTCGTTCCAAAAGTGCGTCCGTGCTCCTGAAGAACCGGTCAGAACTCCCAAACAAAATGGGAGTTTCATTACAAAAGTGCGTCCGTGCATTTCCAAACATGTCCAGAGCTATAATTTGGATACGTATGTACGTTACGTCTAAAAATTGAGGTCGGGGTACTTTTCGAGACGGGCTATTCAATGGTGCAGTTGTTTTTCTCTAGGTCGCACCATTCATAAGTTGTTTTAGTTTTAATCGCAGATTGTCCATTTTGTTCCTGAAAAAAATGGCCCGACAAATCTGGACAAAACTCCACATAGACTGTTAGGCCAAAAAAAATCATTTATACCAAAAATGTAGGCAATAGACTCAGGTATCTTTCAAAGTGCGTGGCAAGCTCTGTCGCTCAAACATGGCGCTGTCGGGCCACCGCTAAACTTTAAAATGCGAATTTGAAAAATTTTAATTGGTGGAGATATGCACTTATGGAACGAAACTCTTCAATTGTCATTCAAAGTGTCATGTAAAATGCTCCGTCTCGTTTGCCATTTTACATGACTTTTTACAGTTTGCATGGCAGTTGACATTTTACAGGGTCTGGGAGTTGCACCAGCGCTGCACAACTACAGCCTTAAAGTAAAATAGCATGTGTTTTCCGCGAGCGTGGTGATGGATTAGGGTTCAAACGGGACTAGTTTTTTTGCATAGGATCGGGACTATATCTCTATTTTACAGAGTGTAGATTACGACTGGATATTCCATTATGCCATACTCCGATTTCGATCGGGATCTTGTTTGAACTCTAGCACTGGTGCAAAAATGAAACTTTATGTCGGGACGGTTTTTGCGCAGTGGTTGTTTTGAATAGCAGGCTGTTTTGTACACGCAAAAGAATGTTGCCAATCTCAATGATAAAATATATTTATCCGTTCAAACCTTCCGACTAAAAGAAACAGGTAATTGACTGCTACAATTAATCCAAAAGAAGGAGGTTCGTTCTTCTGAGGAGTTGGCTAAGTTCCAAATAAGTTTACGATAATGAATTGATTTGAAGTAACTCGGAAAATATTTTTGTATTTTTTATTGTTGAGCGAATGAATATTTTTCCTGTGTGCGTAAAGTCGGTTTTGCAATGCGCCATTCACTTTCACAGTTCAAGATTGTGTTCAGTAAACCTGACTGATAAATACAAAAAATGCGTGGTACACGCCAAACTTTGGCTGCATGCTAGGGTTGGGGAACCGAACCGACCCGAACCGAACCGAACCGAGAACCGAGCACTATTTTGGAACCGAGAACCGGAACCGAGCTTGAGAACCGAACCGGAACCGAGAACCGGCACTTATACCCGGAACCGAAGTAAATACCCGAAAGAACCGAAATTTTCTAGGAATCTTAAAGTTTTTAAACAGCGTTTTTTTAACACCTAAATACATCTAAGCCTTTAAACAGCAGCTGAACATCTTGGTGCATGTTCAGAATTGCAAAATTCATCTGTTTGCAAAATGATTGCGCAGGAGGGTGTAATTTCACATATACTCCAGCGACATTACACCTTACAATGAAATCTACCATATCCCACCTGAATAAAAGAACAAACATAAAAAATTTCATCATATTAATCAAATTGCTTTGATAAATTTGATGAAATTTTTTATGTATGTTCGTTTATTCAGATGGGATATGGTAGATTTCGTTTTAAGGTGTAATGTCGCTGCAGTATACACCTTATCACTGGTAGTAGTTTTCATTGGTTTTGTGGCAGTTTGAACCATAGTTGGCAAAAGTTATTTATGTTTGTACTCAAAATAATATGCGTACTCACTCGCATACTACATAAATACATTTACGTTTCCTCCAGAAAAAATACCAGTACTCATTTACTCGTGTACTTTTTGAAAGTATGCGAGTACAGAAAACGTGTGTGTTTGCTTTTACACTTTTTTTACATACCAGTATTATTATAACAACTCTGATTTCTGCATTGTACCATGAAATAATTGAATTGAAATTCAATAATAATTGAAGCGCTGTGATATGCTCCTGTAGTATGAAATATCCAACCAATGTACTTACACATCAGAGTTGTGCAAATACTGGTATTTTTGGAAAACGTAAACGTAAATACCTTTTCCAAATAAAAAGTATAAATACTAAAACGTAAGGTATTTTTAAAATACCAAGGAATACGTAAAAAAAACGTAAACGTAAAAAATTTTACACACCATATTTGCCAATGTGCTTTGGAATATACCATTATTTTCACCTTCAGGTGGGTCAATCATTCCATCTGCACCACTTTCTGTAGTAAGTGTGGCTAAATCCAACTAACGCTGGTTATTCTGGGGGAGTCCCAAACCCTGTAAAATGTCTCGTAAAATGTCAAATGGCATGCAAAGTGTCTAAAGTCTTGCAGAGTGCCCTGGAAGGTGGCAAATCTTTGCCATTTTGCTGGGCATTTTACATGAGTTTTGACATTTGCATGAAATTTTACATTTTACAGGGCATCCTACAGAGTCTGGGATTGGCACCAGAGCTTGCACTCACCCTGCCAGTTTCGGAACATGTACTACTCACAGTTGTTGCTAGTGGCGTCGTCGGAATTCATCACAAAAAAATTATAAACGCAATGCTCCAGAAACAAAAAAAAGTTTTTGTGTTCAGCTTTTGAACACATTTATGAATATGTACCCAGTATTCCATGTGTACATAAGTGCAACCGTGCAGTCACTTGTAAACTGAACATGTAAACTTGTGTATATTGTTTTTCTGTTGTTCAGCCGATTATTACCTGATACCCGGTTATTTTATTACCCGGAAACGAAATTTTGATCATTTTAGAACCGAAAGAACCGAACCGGAACCGAGTTTAAGAACCGAACCGACAACTGGAACCGAAAATTTTCAGGAACCGATACCCGAACCGAAATCTTTTGGAACCGAGAACCGGAACCGAAAATTTTGAAATTCCCAACCCTACTGCATGCATGAATTTTTAACTTCACTTATCCAATCAGCTATTCCATGGAATAGCCCGGTGCCGCGATCGTGTGTCACGCATCGTGCTCATGGTGTGATTTGAACATAGCTGCAAAATCCTGCAGTCGCACCGCCGTTTCGCCTCTCCCCCAGTGCCATATATTTACGTGTGCTTAGCATGTGGCTGGCACAGTGAAAGCTGCCCCACCCTCCCAATTCCAATGCACGCATGTTTATTTCATGAGTCGGGTTCAAGCGAGTAGGGGCTGATTCTGGTACTGGTGATACTTTTTCAACCGTCATTTTGTTATTGGTAAAATTTGGCTATATTCATTGGGTCAATCAGTGTGCTTTTGTGGGTCCAAAACAACCATTATCCATGGACCATCAGATCTGGAAAAATTGATAAAAGCACCATCTATCTCATCTCAGAACAAATCGGAGATGTGCTTTGATGTAATGGGCCGAAGTGCATTTTCGTTTTTGGTTACCGTGCTGCTTTTGCTAATATTTCACTTGACTGACTTATTTGTTGGTACACGCGCATGAATTTAAGTTGCGGCGCAATGGCATGCTCAAAAGGGCGCTGTGCCATTATGCATGTAAACCCATCACGCATGTAGACCCGACATGCATTTGACTATACCCGGCATTCTGAAAATATGCAATAAAACTCATGACCTAGTGATTTTAAACGTGAAAATCTAGAAAAAGTATATATGAAAATTAACGACTTCGGGTGAAAATTAGGGTAATATTGCTCAAAAGCACTCCAGATAGCTAGATAGCTAGGCAATTTTGGGATGGGGGACTGTTAAGAGGAAAGTAGCCAAAAAAATCCTTTGGGATAGACAGATAGCTGGGCAGTTTGGGGTGGTGTTACCCCCCCCCCCCTTCTTACCCCTGTGGGTATAATGGGTCTAGATGCGTAATGGGTTTACATACGTAAAAGGGCTGACCCCACAAAAAGGGCTGCGCGCCATCTCAAAAAGTGGGCGCGTGGTTTTGAGTCCATGCACTGCCGGGGGTTTTCTTACTGATGTTTTTGTGGAAGCCGCCGCGCATGCGGCCGGCCGTTACGACGCTTTAAAGTTGAATCAGATCCGGTGCCGTTGCGTGTTGCTACACTAAAATCCAGACACTCAAATACGACTCGCGTGCCGCCGCAACTCTGTCCATGCATCGCTTCAATGGCAAGCGAACCTGCTTTTAAGCACTCTGTGCGCGCGGTTTTGATGCGATAAACTATAGAAATTGTTCAGTGATAGTGACTACATGATAGATTTATGCGCGTGAGCTAAAAGGCTACCATTCTACTTCCATATGAATTGGCTGATGCACGAGAAGCAGCGCGATGCACATGAAATATGGATGTTTTGTCCATATCTGACACTGAGTGTTTGTGACACCCTGCACACGCACACACGACTGCCCCATTTGGGTTCACTGATACGCGATGCAATGAAGGCGGCAACGTGTGAATTTGGTTGGGGCGTTGGGGGCGCTGCCGCAAAACAGAAATAATTTGTCCGCCCCGTCGGCAATGCAAATAATACTTTTTGCATGTTTTTGTTGCCGGCCAGCCTTGTTGTAATGCTGCCCGCGATAATTTCCATGCGTAGACGAATTTTGTGTGTGACACTAAATAGTTTATTCTCGGCTATTGTCTGCGTAGTCTACCGGAAAAAAGCGAATGCTTTATTTCAGATCGGCACAGGTAGAAATTTAGAAAAATCAGCGTGGCGGACTGACGACATAACGTGTATTTATTTACGCAGCACCATGCGTGGATACATTTGTGATGAGTACTCTGTAGCAGTAGCGTATTCAGTAAAAACTGTATTCATTTTCGCTGCACGCGAGCTCCGACGTGCATCTGCCGTAGCGGTGATTCATGTGCTTTTGTGCATTTGGCACCAGTCGGGGGCTGTCATAGTGTATTTACGTGGGTGAGAAAGTGCCAGTTGACTTCACTGTTCAATGGTTAAATCTACGTGTGCATTAAATACATAAAAAAACGTTCGTATTTCTAGTACACAACATGACTCAACGAACGCGTGAAACGCATTAATTGTAAATTCAAATCGAATCAAAAAACCCTTTCCCCCTAACACAGACACTCTTCTCGACGGCGAGTGCAAGGCATCACCCGCCTTTCGTCGTCGCTTCCTACACGAGCGCAACGCCAAAATGGGCACCATGTCCAGGGCGGCGGCGGCGGCGTCGCGCGGCAAGAAGCAGCACCGGCCCAGCGTGCTGCAGCAGCAGTGCGCCGCCGGCGGCGCCGCCACGCTGAGTAGAGCGGAGAGTAGGAGAGCGGACAAGGAGAATGCCAAAGTAAAGGATGCTGTGGTAGAGTCCGGTTGGTTGACTCGAGGGGGTGGGTTTTATTTTTTGCGAGTTTCCCCGGATGGTTATTTTTCTGTTAGAACTGGGGGACTGTTTTTTTCGGGTAAAAAATATCAGCGGACGCTGTGATTTAGTGGCGTTGGTCAATTGATTTTGTTCTATTTTAGCATCAAATGTTGAATAAACTCAATGTATCCCCATTCAATGAACTGTCTGTGACGTAACACTTGAAAAACATTGGCTGAAAAATTGACGAAAAAAAATAGAAGGGCGTTTCCAATAGAAGGGCAGGTAAAAAAGTTGACGAAAAAAATAGAAGGGCGCCCTTCTATTAGAAGAAATACGGTAGATGGAGCGTTTGGAGAGGGAATCAGTAGTTAGGGTTGATTTTTCATCAGTAATTTTTGCGCAATTTAAAGTGCGTTCAAATAAATCATCGATTTGTAAATACAATGACGTCGCTTGCACTGACATATCATTGGCACTCCACGTACAAACAAAGTCGATAACGTTAGTCCTGAGGATTTAGATTTATCCGTGGTCGACTTAGTTAGGTGAGTTGTGTCATCAAATCAAAGTGTGTCAAATAAATCTATCACCGCAGCACTAGTCTCCCCATCGAACGGCGACGAGTCCACGCTGGTGGTGGAGGCGGACGCGGCGCTGCCGTCCACCTCGCAGCGGTGCAGCTCGGCCGCCAATGACGACGCGGCAGCCAGTCCCGATCCGGCCGCCGCCGAGCATCCGATCGAAATGCATACAAAGTTTAAGTTCGGCAGGATGATCGGTGACGGCAATTTCGCCGTCGTGTTCGAGTGCACTGAGAAGTGAGTGTTTGGAATTTGGGTTTTTTTGGGGGGGAGGACTTTTTCTGGCAATATAAATACGTACTATTTTTTCGCAGAGCCAGCGGCGGAAAAGTGGCTTTGAAAGTGATTGACAAGGAGAAATGTGTTGGCAAGGTTCGTGTTGTTTTTTTCACTACGTTTTACTTAATTTACTGTTTCTTTAATCATGACCATGTAATCGTAGGAAGAAATGATCGAAAACGAAGCGACATTGATGCGACATTTGCGGCACGATAACATTGTGGAAATGTATCAGATATGGGATCTCCGCGATCGCTATTACATCGCACTGGAATTGGTGCCGGTCAGTGGAACTGTGGTTTTTTTGCTACAATGCTACTTTCTCTATCACAGTTAGCGTTACAAAAAGTGAGTTTTTCAGAAAAAATAATTAAATATAATCTCAAAAAATCTCCGAAAAAGATAAAATAAAATAAAATCTCTTTGAAAAGCGCAGAGAAAATATTAAAAAATTATTTAGAAAGGATAGATTTATTTATATTTTCTTAGCATAAAATAAAAAAAATAAAATCTGTCTGGGAAAAACTTGGAGAAAATATAAATAAATATAAGATTTTTTATACTTTCTTACTAAAAAACCCCTAAATCTCCCGAGATATTTAGAACGCTAATCACGTGCACGCGCGTAGATGGGCGACCTCTTCGACGCGCTGCTGCACGTGCGCTGCTACGACGAGCGCAGCGCCGCCGGCCTGATGCGCTGCCTCGGCTCGGCGCTGCACTACCTGCACTCGAACGACATTGCGCACAGGGACGTCAAGCCGGAAAATCTTCTCGTGCGTGCATGTGCTAGACTTTTGTGGAACTCTTTGTGCAAGTGGTCTCTGCATCATTTCCCTTTGACGCAGTTGTACCGAGACAGTCAAGACCGGCTGTCGCTCAAATTGGCTGATTTCGGGCTGGCGACGCGCGTCGACCGGCTGCTGTACAACCTGTGCGGCACGCCCACCTACGTGGCGCCCGAGATTCTCTCCGAAGTGGGGTAGGTCAAACGTGGTTCCGTCAACCTGTCACTGTTTCACATAGCGGTCTCGAATGGGGGTAACCCCCCAAATCGCCCAGCTTTTTATCTATCCCGGAGTAGGGTTGGGAATTTCAAAATTTTCGGTTCCGGTTCTTGGTTCCAAAAGATTTCGGTTCGGGTATCGGTTCTCGGTTCCTGAAAATTTTCGGTTCCGGTTCTCGGTTCGGTTCTTTAACTCGGTTCCGGTTCGGTTCTTTCAGTTCTAAAATGATCAAAATTTCGGTTCCGGGTAATAAAATAACCGGGTATCGGGTAATAATCGGCTGAACAACAGAAAAACAATATACCCAAGTTTACATGTGTAAGTACATTGGTTGGATATTTCATACTACAGGAGCATATCACAGCTTATTATTTCATGGTAGAATGCAGAAATCAGAGTTTATCAGAAATAATACTGGTATTTAAAAAAGTGTAAAAGCAAACATATACGTTTTCTGTACTTGCGTACTTTCAAAAAGTACACGAGTAAATGAGTGCTGGTATTTTTTTCTGGAGGAAATGTAAATGTATTTATGTAGTACGCGAGTGAGTACGCGTATTATTTTGAGTACAAACATAAATAACTTTTGCCAACTACGGTTAAAACTG
This sequence comes from Sphaerolaimus hirsutus, assembly GCA_964036195.1. NCBI lineage: Eukaryota > Metazoa > Nematoda > Chromadorea > Monhysterida > Sphaerolaimidae > Sphaerolaimus > Sphaerolaimus hirsutus. Next base: position 9,757,468 of record OZ038450.1, on the reverse strand, counting down.
CCACAAAACCAATGAAAACTACTACCAGTGATAATGTGTATACTGCAGCGACATTACACCTTACAATGAAATCTACCATATCCCATCTGAATAAACAAACATACATAAAAAAATTTCATCATATTTATCAAAGCAATTTGATAAATACGATGAAATTTTTTATGTTTGTTCTTTTATTCAGGGTGGGATATGGTAGATTTCATTGTAAGGTGTAATGTCGCTGGAGTATATGTGAAATTACACGCTCCCGCGCAATCATTTTGCAAACAGATGAATTTTGCAATTCTGAACATGCACCAAGATGTTCAGCTGCTGTTTAAAGGGTTAGATGTAGGTGTTGAAAAAACGCTGTTTAAAAACTCTAAGATTCCTAGAAAATTTCGGTTCTTTCGGGTATTTATATCGGTTCCGGGTATAAGTGCTGGTTCTCGGTTCCGGTTCGGTTCTCAAGCTCGGTTCCGGTTCTCGGTTCCAAAATAGTGCTCGGTTCTCGGTTCGGTTCGGTTCCCCAACCCTATCCCGGAGGCAAATTTTTTTGGCTACTATCTCCTGAACACCCCCCCCCCCCTCCCAGAATCGAGCAATCTTGCGTTTTGTCCAGAAATTTTACCTAAGTTTTACTCCAAATCGCAACTTTTCATACCTTTTTATGAATTGTCACCTTCAAATTCATAGTTCCTAAAGTGCTTATTGCCTATTTTCAGCATTTTCCACCAAACATAATTTTTTAGCTATCTATCCGTTTTTGCTACCTACGTAACCCCGGAGGGTCAAAGTTCAAGATACCCCTGGTTTCACTTATGAATTCTGATGTCCGTCGCAGCTACGGCGTAAAGGTGGACGTCTGGGCGGCCGGCGCCATCCTTTACATAATGCTGTGCGGCTTCCCGCCGTTCATCTCGATGGACAACAACCAGGAGGAATTATTCGACATGATTTTGGAGGGTCACTACGATTTTCCGCCGCCCTACTGGGACTGCGTGAGCAACGCGGCGAAGGGACTGGTGCAGGGCATGCTGCAACTGCAGCCGGACGACAGGTACTCCAGCGAGGAGCTCCTCATGCACCCGTGGATCACTGTGAGTAGTCGCGTTCGATCACACGTTGATGTATTTTGGGACTCATTAGAATGACATACTTATTTTAAAGTCTTTATAAAATATAGAACAGAACAAATGTAAATGAGAAATTTGGCATGTTAGAGTACTAGAATATAAATGACAATTTTGAAATTTCGGGATCGTTGAATGCACGTTTTGGTGAAGAACTGCACGTTGATTGCATGAGCACAACTTTCATCCGAAGCACCCTCACCAGCTACAATCGCGAGCCACTCTGACTTCTAAGAACTATACATTGTTAAATTCTAAACAATGTAGTCACCACCCACAACAACGAAATAATATTTACATACACAGTGAAATGGGCTGTTTCATTTCCACCCGAAACTCACACTGCACGCTGCATACAGACGCTGGCGCACGTGGACGCCGAGTACGAGGAGCTGTCGCGCACGTTCGTCGAGGGCACCCACGGCGCCCAGTACAACAAGCCCGCCGGCAGTCACTCTAATCTGCCTGCGAAGGTACTCCTGGATTGCTTGATGGTGGTGATAAGTGGACATGCGCTAAGTGCCTGCGCAAGCTCAGAGCATGGGTGGTGCTAATTTGAATGTCTGAATTGGCAGGAATCTTGCGGCTATTTACAATTGTCTAGTGCACGTATTTTTGCAAAATTTCCTCGAGCCAGTTGACGAAAAACAGGGTGGGTAAATGGGATAGACAAATAGAAAACGGATGGATATTTAACGAATACTTTTTTATCAGTGAGATGATACATATAAGGTTGTATAGTGGTGGCTGTCCCCAATTTATACAAAAACCCTGACTCACGCTGAAAAGATTCCTGACTCAGACATTTCGATTTGCACACGTAAATCGGTTAACATGCCGAGCTTGGCGGTGCACTGGTTTCTTGAGACTAACAATAATGCACGCCGTCCTTACCGGCACATCACCATGCGTAATATCACGTTTTCGCCATTTGCAGTCCTCGCACGGGCACACTTACGGTGCGGAGTCTGCTGCTAATTGTGAATTTTTCTTCTCGCGTCGTCGCAGCGCCGACGACTTGTCCACCACGAATGTGTCCGACACGGCCGACATCGAGTGCAGGTATAATAAATGCGGGGTGTTGCCACACTTCGCGTGTGAATATATGTAAGCGAGTCTCCGTCCCCAATCTCGACCATGGCTCAGGGTATGCAATCTCGCCCAGCAGGGGACATGCAAAATTTACCATGAGAAAACATCAATTTGCGCTTTATACCATAAACCTATAAACTTTGTATTTCGGTATTTTAACTATTTTCGAAGAGAAAAATGGCAAAAAAATGTGTGAAATTTATACCCAGATTATATAAACTTTGATTTCTATTTCAAAATTGTTTATTTATATCTAATATTAAATACTCAGCCTAGAGTTTCTCGTAGCCAGCCCACTAGGGCTTGAACTCGACTCGACTCGTCACTCGAGGGTAAAATTGGGTACCGACTCGACCCGCCGGACTCGCCCTGACTCAAGACTCTAGGTTTTTGCTGACTCGACTCGAAATTTTGGCAAATTTCGAGTCAGGGTTCCCATTGAAAAATGTCAAAAAATACCAATTTTGACATGAATTTTAAAACATATTTTTCAAAAAATTTGCGTGCAAGCGCGCATTTCCATACCACATGCATGATATATCATTTATTGGCTTGGCATAAATATGTATTGAATGATGTTAAGACTCCGAAGAATTGCGAAAACACATTAACTAGTGAAGTTGATGGTGAAAAAGTTCAAAAATTAGAGATTTTGAGCCAAATTAGGGCAAAATTTCTCAAATATACCCACTTACGTTTTTCGGGGATAAAAGTAATTTGCTCACGTTTACTCATAAGTAAAAGTAAAAAATAAATCTGTTACATTTTCTGTACTCGTCTGTGAGTAAAAAATAAATATTTTATGTTTATGTTTACTTTTGAAAAAGTTAACTACTTTGAACAACGCTGGTGAAAACATTGGTAGAGAAACCAGTATCAGACATTTCTGCAAATGTCATACCAAGAAGTAACACATCTGACTCGACTCGAGACTCGAGATTTTTGCCTGACTCGACTCGACTTTTCACTGACTCACCCGACTCGACCGGAAATATTTTGCGTTGCGACTCGAACTAGAGTTTGAAAAAAATCGAGTTTCGATCCCTACAGCCCACCCTCACTTGATCCCCTCCACGGCCCCTTTCCAACTATATCAGATTATCGCTGGAGCGCGAGATCGCCGCGGCTATAGCGAATAACGCGAGAAACGCGGACGACTTCTTGAACGACTTCAGCAGGCAGCCGGCCAGCGGCGCCGCCGCCTCCACCAGTTCCAGGAAGGAGAAAGGCGTTCGATTTGTCGAGTAGAGGTTTTTGGTTTCTCACAGCGTTTTTGCGTTCGATAACAGACATGTCACGGTCGTTACCTCTCTGCGATAAAGAGTGCTAATGTTTTATTTGAGCTGCGAAGATTTTCTTGTTGTTTCAGAACCAAACATTTCACGAGTATTTGTAGCGTTTTACAGTTTAATTTTGTCTAGTCTTAGGGTGGGTTGTAACTCGCTGGTCTCCGATTTTAGTTTATTAGCATACTTGCATACAGGGGTATCTTGAATTTTGACCCTCCGAGTGGTTGGATAGATAGCAAATCGCTCCTCCGGAGGGATAGATAGCTGAAAAATTTTCTGGGGGGGGGGTTTGGGGGGGGTTGTGGTGGTTCGATATATAGGCTTTTTCGGGGCATAGAAGGAAGAAAAGGGAGAAAAATCGCTAAAAGTAGGTGTAAAATAGCTCAAAATGGGTATACAAGAGCATATAGTACTTAAAATAGCTGAAAATAGGCAGTTAGACGCATGAACCAGTGATTTTGGAGGTGAAAATCTATATATAGGTATGAAAAATAGCGATTTTGAGCGAAAATTGGGGTATAGTTTCTGAAAAATCGTTCCAGATAGGTAGATAGCTGAGCGATTTGGGGGGGGGGGGTTTAGGGGGTAGTAGCCCAAAATTTTGCCTCCGGGATAGATAGATAGCTGAGCGGCCTCCGGGATAGATAGATAGCTGGGCGGTTTGGGGGGGGGGTAACCCCCCCCCAACCCCCCCATTCGAGACCCCTGCTTGCATACCTTATCCAATGATGCCTGTACATAATTATGTACATCACTTGGAGTCATGACATTTTTAACCCCCGGCGTGGGCAATCGGTTCATTCCTTACTCCTTCAAAATTTGTCTAAGGTGCAAAACCAACTTTTCCAATAGAAAATTCACACGATTCAGTAGGGTTGTTATTCACTATTGGTTTTAGCTTTTTTTGTTCTGTTACCGTAAAATCTCGAAATGGATGATGGCTAAAGTTGTGACAAAAAATACCCCCCTGAGAAATGTGAAGGGCAACATATTCGAGGTAATATGGTAAAACTTATGCATATATTTAATACGAGGGTGTGATTTCGCGTGGTCTGTCAGATGGTGGCACTTGTTGTTGCCGTAGCATTTCCTTTTGTTACTTCACTTGGATCGGATTCGTGTTATTATAGCAAGTGTGTGTTGCTTCAAGGTTGTCATTTTTGTATAGCTTATTATTCTAATTTGCCATTATTTGTGACACCGAATTTCTCTCTGGGACTGAAAGTGTTGCGTCCATTCATGAATGCAAAATGAATGCGGATCTGTTTAAAGTGTTTTTTGGTAAAATCAAATTCAGCCAGACACACAAAAATCAAAAATAGGCAGACACAATTTGATAAAACGTCGGCAAATTTGAAACTGGAGATGCAATGTATTTTGAACGTTTTGATAAAGTCACCGGGTGAAGAATCAAACGATATTAAAAATCTATTAAAATTAGCGTAAATATGGCATAAATGTTAAGCCAAGCGCAGTAACCTATGCTAAATAGTGTGAAAAGTGTGTAAACAATGAAATCCTTCAACGCCCCGAGGTGATCACTGCAGCTCTACAAAGCTCCTTGGGAACATGCCAGTGGGCAGGTTGCGCGCGTTGGCCAAATCCAACACCAACTGCCCCCTGAGCCAGTCGGCGCCAATCTCCTCCAGCACGCGGATCCTGTCGCCGGCAGAGAACCAGAGATCGTCCTGCGAGTCGCCCCGGTAGTCCCACAGGGCCACCGCCGTTTTGCCCAGCCATGGGCTACTGCTGCTGCTGTCCGCGTGAGTTTGTTCCGCCGGCGCAGTGGTTGTGCTCTGTGATGTGGCGGCGATTGACAGATTGGCAGGGGTATCCTAGATGGGCCATGCTTAACCGACATCTAAACCCATCCGACATCTAGACTCGGACACCGAAAATGTTGACACCGAACACATTTTATTATACACGGCATGCTGAGAATAGGCAATAAAACGCATGACCTAATGATTTGGAAGGTGAAAATCTATAAGGCAGCGTTTACACGGATTTTTGGGTGACGAGCAAAAACATAAATCACACTTTATAAAGTTCCATAAGTCGAGTGTAAAGTTCCATATTTTTGAGAAAAAATGGCCGAGTATACATAGTACTTAGGAGTATATTCATGCAAAATTTCAGTCTAATTGGCCTGGTCGTTAAATAGTGATGAACCATTGAATTTTTTTGTTGTCGCCGGACCGTTGTCGCTGCCGACAACGGTTTCCGACAAATCAACAAAAAATTGAATTTCACATTCTGCAAGTGTGACGATTACAAATTGTCATCACGCACAGCATGCAGCAAATCAACAAAGTGGTTGATAACTGTCAAAAGCTGTGAACGTGTTTTTTAAGTGACGACTGTGTGTTATAGTGTATGCGTTGTTTTTAAATGGCACAATAGCTCGGAAAATTTACAGGCAGTGGGTGATAGGTGCAGAGTTGCATAGTTGTTAAAACGTATTTACTTCAAATCTATAAATACGTATACTCGAGTACAGAGTAAACACGGTTACGTTTCCTGGGAAAAAAGTTCCTGTGTCTGCTTTGATACGTACTGAAATATTGACACTGTAGGCTATAGTTAAATTTACACAATTTTGACACTTTAACGCAGTGGGGGATTTTTGGAAAACATCGAAAAAAATTTTTAACGTCAGAAAATTTACCAGCGTAACTATTTTGAAATTGCCTCATCCCACCCATGAACTGAAAGCAGTAGAGTATAGAAAACGTATTTCAGATAGGTTTTTCAAAGACAGAAGCAGGGGTCTCCAAGATTTTGGCCCTCGCGGGGGCTGGATAGATAGCAAATCGCTCCTCCCGAGGGATAGATAGCTGAAAAAAATTTCTGGGGGGGGGTGGGGGGGGCTTGCGGGGGCAAAATATATAGGCTTTTTCAGTGCATAGAAGGCCGAAAGGGGAAAAAATCGCTAGTAATTGGTTAAAAGTGGCTAAAAGTAGGTTTAAAATTGCTAAAAACAGGCATATAACCATGCATATAGGTGGAGAGCACGATTTTGAAGGTGAAAAACTATAAAAGGTGCGAAAATTAGTGATTTTGAGCGAAAATTGGGGGAAAACTTCTCAAAAACCACTCCAGACAGATAGATAGCTGAGCGATATGGGGGGGGGGTCTTTGGGGGTAGTAGCCAAAAAGTTTGCCTTGGGATAGATAGATAGCTGAGCGGCCTCCGGGATAGATAGATAGCTGAGCGGCCTCTGGGATAGATATAGCTGGCGGATTTGGGGGGGGGGCAGCCCCCCCCCACCTTTGAGACCCCTGGACAGAAGGGAAAACGGGATAATATACTGTATTTGCTTGAATAATTCCCCCTAGAATGATCCCCCCTGTTAGACGCGTGAGGAAAAAATAATTCCCTCCACCCCAGGGACGTATCCAGGATTTTTGAGCAGGGGGGGGCTGTTTGTTTACAGAGCCTCGCGAACAGGGGGGGGGGGCTAGCCCCCCCCCTAAATATTTTCCTACATAGTGACCGAATGGCGCCATGGTGCTGGCGCCATATGTAGGTGCCACACCGTGGCGCCATTGGTGTTGGCGCTGGCGCCAAGAGCCGGTGTATATGTACGTAAATATACAGTCACAGTCACACTCACAAATTCACAGTCACACTCACACTATTGACACCATTTTCAGTGGTTTACGTCTACAGGGGCCGATCCACTGAAAATACCTCATGTGTAAGGCAAATTGCACGCTTGCGCGCATAAAGTTTTTTGTTAGCCTTCAAAAATCCGATGTCAAAATCGAATTTCCTGGGACTTTTCTTGTCTCATCCCGGGAAGGGGGGGGGGGGGCTGCAGCCCCCCCGCCCCCCCTTGGATACGTCCTTGCACCACCCTGAATAATCCCCCACCCCCAAGGACGGTCTAAAAATACTGCACATCTTTAAAAAAAAATTGATGAAGCCAGACCAAGCAAAAAAGCTGTCTGGTTTGATTAATCCAATGGAAATGCAGTACATCCGTGTGCAGCAATGAAATGGAATGTGGCTACCATCAGAGATGGAACACAAATACATACGTTTTGTGTACACATTGTACACAATGGATGTACGCTGACGCAGGGATGTATCCAGGATTTTGGAGCGTGGGGGGCTGCTTGTTTACGGAACCCCCCCCCCCCTAAATGCTTGTCAGCCCCCCCCCTAAATTTTTACCTAAAGGGAGACGGAATAGCGCCAGGGCGCTGGCGCCATTAGTAGGCGCCACGCCATGGCGCCATTGGCGTTGGCGCCAGCGCCATAAACACTGTATATGTATGTAAATATACATAAAAAGACAGCGATAAACACACTGTTGAGCGAAATGCGGAAACAGGGGTCAAAATAGTAATATTCCTCATGTCATTTAGAACAATGCGCGCTTGCGCGCAAAATTTTTTGCATTGCACCTTGCTAAATGGTACGGAAAGTCGCATTTTACCATAATTTTCAGGTCTCACCCCGGGAACGGGGGGGCTGCAGCCCCCCAGCCCCCCATGGATACGTCCTTGCACTGACGCTGATGATGCCCTGGACTATGTAATTTAGGCATTTGATAAATCAGTGTGCAATTTGAACAAAAATGTCATTATCTTATCAAAAAACTTTATCTTGGTAATAAAGTATATTTTGCAAAATGAATTGATAGAAACATGCTTGAAAACTTTGACAAAATAATAATTCCCCCTCAAATAATCCCCCCTCAAAAAAGTCTGACGAAATAATACTCCCCCAGGGGGATTATTCAAGGAAATACGGTATGATAAAAATGGGAAACTACCATATTTCTTCTAATAGAATGGCATATCTCCAATAGAACGGCATCTCCAGTAGAACAGCATCTCCAAAAGAATGGTAGGTTTAGGCACTTCTTTACACCCATGAAAAGAATAGAATGGCAGCCTCCAATAGAATGGCAGTTAGAAATTACCATATATCCTTGAACAAGTCCTCTCCCTCGAATAACCCCCCCCCCCTGTTCGTCAGGTGAGAAAAAATAACTCCTCCCCTTGAATAACTCCCCCTCTGGATATTTGATATTTATGTGTATCCACAACATGTATTTGAATGATTTAGATGCTGGTGAAGACTAATTTTAGCATGAAAACCTTGTTTTTGTTATTTTTGAACTGTTTAATATCTGGGTTACACGAGTTGATGGATTGAATTCACGCAGGGAATAAAGTGCAAGTTCTGAGGAAAAAACAAATTCCCCCCTTGAATATATCCCCCTCTAAAACTTCTGATGAAATAATAACTCCCCTGGGGTCTTATTCGAGGACATATGGTATGTTATAAGAGTACAAAACACAAAAATATATGAGAAATTAGTGGTTAGAACATCCAGGAAATTCAGAACTATGATTCAGGGGTCATTCTAACATTTGTTTTGGTTGAATTGACGATCTGATATTCAAATGTCACTAAAAATACTATGTTTAAATGAAAATTGTGTAAAAAAAGTTTGATGAAATACCAAATGGAACGCAGGTTAAATGTTGACAAAAATAGAATGGTGCCATTCTATTAGAAGAAATACAATAGTCAAAAATGGTTACTGTGTTGGCTTGTTTTTAACCCATGGGCTGTATCTTGTTAACAATGCTCTTACAGTGGGACTCAATTTGAACATGATACTCAATGAAGCATGATATTGTAAATACTATTTCATAAGATATCCTATAAATAATATGCTACACAAAGGGGGGACATTTGCACCAATGAATGTAAAATTGTGTGCACTAAAGCAGCGTGCTGGAATTATTCTGATAAGCATAAGCAAGTTCTTTTTTAGCATTTTTAGGGTTTCTGATTGCAGTCATTCCAAATATGCATTCCATTTTGACACAACATTACTATAACTTTAAGTAGAACCAGGGGTTCAGTATGGGGGTTGGGGGGGGGTTCCTCCCCAAACAGTCCAGCTATCTAGGTATCTATCCACGGGGCTGCTCAGCTATCTATCTATCCCGAGACAACTTTTTTGGCTACTATCCCTCGACCCCCCCCTCCCCCAAAAAAAAATCGACAGCTACCTATCTATCGATTATTGAGGTATTTTGTCCCAATTTTCACTCAAAATCACTATAATTTATGTTCCCAGTGATTTTGACCTTCGAAATCGCTTATTTTCAGGTGATATCTCAGTGAAAAGTGAGATACCGTATTTCCTCGAAATACCCCCGGGGGGTTTATTGTTTCAGAGTGAGAATTTTGAGGGGGGGTTAAACGAGGGGGGGTATTTCGAGGGGGGGTTTATTATTTCGGCAGAAATTTTTTGAAAACCAAGTACTAAATTGTCGTCTGAAACGTACGCAGACGTCGAAAATGCAACAAAAATTGCCATTTATAAGACTCTAAAAGACTTGTATAAGTGTGTAGACGTATAATCACTGTTCTCACATAACAGAGTCATCGTTTTTAACGTGTGTTTTGCATTACCCAGATGACAAACCGCAGCCTTTGTCATTTACGTCCTCTATACACTAAATTGGGGGGGGGGTATTTCGAGGGGGGGGTTTATAAGTTCATACTGTCCATTTTGAGGGGGGGGGTATTTCGAGGGGGGGGGTATTTCGAGGGGGGGGGGTATTTCGAGGAAATACGGTATGTGGGTTTAGCGACTCCTCTCTACACTAATCCTCAACTATATGTGCATATTTACCCATTTTGAATCATTTTTCACTTTTATTAATAGACTTTTCACCTAAATATCTTTAGTGATTTGTTACCTGTTTTTAATCATTTTACACATTTTTTCCTTCTACACCGTGAAAAGCCTATACTGTATTTCCTCAAAATACCCCCCCCCCTCAAAATGGGCACTACGAATTAATTAACCCCCCCCCCAAATTGAGTGCAAAGTTTGTTAAAAGTATCGAATTTTCTTCAAAGTATATGTAAACGTAAAGTATTTATTTTTTACTCACCCCCTGAGAATACGTAAATTACAAATTTTTTACTTTTACTCATGAGTAAACATATGTAAAATACTTTCTCTCCCAGAAAACATAAAAGTGAGTATTTTTTATCAATTTTGCCCAAAGTTTCACTAAAACCACCTATTTTCATACCTTTTTGATGATTTTAACCTTTAAATTCACTAGTTCATGTGTTATTTTCCTATTTTCAGCTATTTTTCACACTTTTTTACTATTTTTTGCTTTTTTCTCCATTTTTTTTCCATCTGTGCCTCAAAAAAACCTATAACAAAGCCTATCTGAAATACGTTTTCTGTACTCGAGTACTTTCAAAAAGTATACGTAAAGGCGAGTACAGGTACTTTTTTCAAAGTATTCGTAAACGTATTTACTCAGTACTTGAGTATGCGTACTTTTTGAGTAAACGTAAATACACTTTAACAACTATGATTGTAAGAGGACGTAAATGACAAAAGGTACGGTTTGTGATTCGAGCAATGCATAATGCACATAAAAACCATGACTGTGTTAGGTTATAACATGGTTTATACCATCTACATACTTAATAAGTATATAGAGTCTTGTATTTACATGGTGGGTTTTTGTTGCATGTTAAGATGTCTGAGTATGTCACAAACAACTATTTAGTACTGGGTTTTCAAAAAATTTCTGGCGAAATAATAAACCCCCCCTCGAAATATCCCCCCTCAAAATTCTCACTCTGAAACAATAAACCCCCTGGGGGTAATTTGAGGAAACATTGTATATGACGTTATGTGTGCATCACTCTGTTGTACACACGCACATACCTTACTTTGTTTAGTTAACACAGCATAGTTATCTCTTATTTTAATAAAAAATCCCCCCAAAAAACTTTACTATGTCTTATGCGTTTCTGTGTTCTCCTATAAAAAACTCATTTGAGTTTTTAGTTTTCTAGTTTCCATGTTTCTGTGTAAAACAAATTTAATATGTGTGTTTTTGCCATTGTTGAGCATGGACAAAAATGTGTGTCAAAGTCTCACTTACACCAGCTTTATCGAGTTCAGATATCATTAATCTGACAGCAAAAATGGAAGCTACAGGTTTTCCTGTTCATTATATGTGTTGAATGGCTCAAATCGGTTGAGAAATGAGCG